>DWRA01001100.1:0-18741 GCA_018250295.1 Spathilepia clonius | reverse complement strand
TAGTTATTTTGGAAATATATTTCATGTACAGAATTGACCTCTCTACAGATTTATTATAAGCATAGATTATATTTATGTGTTAATATATTTAATGGGACATGTTTAATATAAGTGACGTGAATCGTCTTCAAGTAAGGTAGGCGTGACATGTTTAAACGTATTTGCATATCACCTTGACGTAAGTTCGCCAGTTATTATCATAATCTCGGCTATGCTTCGTTAAACACATAACCTACTTGTTCATTAAGACAATTAGATACTAAAAGGCGGAAGGACATTCACGCTATTTACGTTTCTTATACACGTATATCGAATTTTTAAAGACTAAGATTATATTATTATAATTGTTAATACTTTTCATAAAGTATTACGTAAATTAAGTTTACATACGTATTTTTGGGTTGACATAATACAAATACTTTTGGTGGAGTATTTAATCATTTAGAAAAATCTTTACACCTGGATACCGATGAAACCATTCAATATTCTTATGCGTGGCATTAAAAACCCATAAAAGTTCATCAGAGGTCAAAAGAAGCTCGAGTGTGATACAGCAAAATATGTCAAAACGCGTTTTCAAGTTAGTCCTATAAAAATCCCCGATAGTCTGGTCATTGTAAAATTGTTAACGCTGAGTAACTGTGTGATTTACTATAATAACTATGTATTTTGTTTCTAAATTTAGCTTTGTAGCTAAGGTTTTAATTACTATTTTTTAAATATGATGGAGTAGCAAACGAGCAAGCAGTCCACCTTATGTGTGAAGTGGCAACTGCCGCCCATGGACATTTATAATCCACTCCAGATAAGAACAGAGACTTTAGTGGTACCATACAGGTGGCTGTTTAGTGGTTACTATACTTTGATTCAAGGAAATATCGATAAACGAGTAATATTTCGGCGCCACAAATGCGTATGTTCCTCGAATTAGTTATCAGTTGATTATTAAACTATTTTATTACGCATAGTCTATTCCCGCGGTTGGTGTAATCTAGTAAGTATTATGTCGGACATAGTTTTAAGAACCTGTCATTGCTATAGTGTTTGACACGACACGTAATTCAAGTAATACAATTTTATTACCAAACTCTTGATAGAACTGGATTTTTATTTGAGGTAAACCACATAAGGTAATCTTCAAGTCTACAGGTGCCGCTCCACAAGAAATATACGAGGTAGCCAAGCTATAGATGAATGTGAAATGTACCAATAAGATTACTTTATTTTCATTGTTTAGATTAATTTAGTACTGGTGGAAATGGGGTCAACATAGCTGTTTTTTATACTGAAGGATGCGAGCTAAGGATTCGCGATCGGATTTTGTTAGAAAGTTGCAAACGAACATGTCACACAAGGACGTTTGTATTTAACCTCAGATGAGATTAGAATTCTACCTGAGGTCGGTCACAGATGCATTGCTACCCCTGAGAAATAATAATATCACTGAGAACTCGGATAAGTAAAAAGTACCCTTAAGTTAAAACACATTGTGCCTTTATTTTACTATATGTGAACATGAGGGGTTCTACCACTTTTCATATATAAAAAAATCTGGATTTTAATTAAAAACAGTTTACGCAATAATTTTAACTTAAATTCAATGTTCACGAAAATATGGTGTAAGCTAGTCCTCACATTGTCGAATATACACTTCAATGGTTCTTAAAGAATTGAAAATGAGTGCATCTGGACATCAATGCAAAAATATTTCATATCTAAAGTGGTACATGAATAACTTAATAATTGACGAATAACATGTATACTTCATTAAATCTTTATCAGGTGTAATTCTTACTAATAACAGCATAATCCCTTAATTTATCATTCGATTAATATGCTAAAGAATGTTCTTTGTCAGATATCGAATTATAGATTGGTTATTATAAATGGGTACTTCCGGCGACCTGATAATCGTGTCTAAAAATCCATTACAAGCACACCTAATACCCCTGAATTCCCTGATATTCTTAAAAGCCTTAAAAAATCATGCCTATTAAAGAAGTTCACAGCGGTTTTGCAAATTATATGTTATCTTTATAAAAAAAATAGTTCCCGTATATATTCGTATTTAACAACTTTGAAAGTAGCGGCGGCGGTGCTTTTAGTGTCAAACCAAAAGCGTTCTACCGCCTTTACTTAATACACGAGTTATAGCGTGATGTTGTAGTTCGGAAAAAACGCACTGGCCTTCCTTACCTACCTTTAACATTTACTTATTACTGTGATCTGGATAACACCGAGAAAAACGAATTTCTACACTAAAAATCAGTGCAAATGTTAAGAGCCGGTAAAAGTCGTAAACGGTACTGGCTACCTGACTAGCTTATTTATTAAGGTTCTCTGAATGATTCAGCGTAGCATTGCTATTGAATGAGCGAACGATTCATAACATAAAATCAATCCTCGTTTGTGAATGTGATTGGAATTAGGTTAGCTTCATTTGGTTATATTCCGAATAGACGTTCGATAATCACCTGAATTGTACCACGACAGTATGTAAATAGCTGACGGTTTTTGAATTAGGAATCAAATGGATATGCTAATAATACAGAATATGAAAATATATTACATACAAGCCTTTATCTGCGGCGTTACCTGTTTTAATGTGATGTACAAGATATTTTTATTACCCAGAAACTCATAAAATTAAGCCTGTATTACTTTTATAAATGTCGCTATAGATTTGACATGATACCAGTCAAAATTGATGCAGGGGTAGGATAATTAATTTAAACGCACGGTAACAAGTACACATAGAAACATTGAAAACCGGTTTTCTCTTTCCATCAAATGTGTGTTACTTAGTATTTTTAAATATATCAACGCTATGGAGCTATGTGACAATAAATACAATATGGCTTTACTTACCTTACAATCGATAGTGCTTAAGAAATTACATTTTTTTGCAACCATAGACAAACTTTACAAGTTTTTTATACAGATCGAACAAAAATGCTGACGTGTGAATAGGTAGACTACTTATTTGATATCAATAGTCACGTAATCTACGTCGACAAGATTTACAAAATTACTTTATGATATGGAGAAAAACCCATGTTCTACACAAAAAGACGCACTAGGCAAGCGAGGCATCGCTATGAAAAATATTAAGTCTATGCTCTACACATAAAGAACATTTATCTTAGGCAAGGCAAGAAGACCAGTCAGCACTCGTCTTACGAGCTCTAGTCCTCGATTACATAGAAACTTAACCCATATCGACAAAATATACAATATCTGCGCACACAAACCAAACGCACCTTAGGCAAGGCAGCGAGGCATTGCTGCTTGACGTCCCACACGAGCTGGTCGCGCGGGAACTGCAGGCTCTTCTGCACGTTCAGCTCCGGCACGTGCACGCGCACCAGCAGCCAGCCCTCGCCCTCCGAGCACTCGCCCTCCATTACGCTACGCCATCTGTTGACAAATGTACAACGTTACAAATCTGTTTTACTAGGCTATTTGTTAACAAAGTTTTGTACACAGACCTTCATACATTCGTACATTGTGTTTTACATACAATTTCGTTGATTTAAGAGATGAATATACTTATTACGTACTAAAAAATTATAAATACTGTTTTTTTATGTTATACCAATTTTCCCACAAATTAATTAATCCAACATGCTATAATTTTACATTGAAATCAATTGCTTTTTAACTCCGAAACAATCTTGGAGCACTAGTTCTAACCTATTTAGGTATTATATTAAAATTAAATAGTATTCATATTTAACAATTTACTAGAATTATCTTTTTAGATTAATTACTATTTACAACAACTAAAAAGATCTTGATTAAAACATCACTTATGTTACATTTAGCTATGCCCAACTACTTATGGCACGTAAGTTTAAATGGAAATTAAAAAGGGGCGTATTTTAATTAAGGTTTTACTCTCTTTAGGATTTAAGTGTCAGTCTCGGGATTTATGTCTTTCGACTGCTTTGGAATTATCTAGCGACGGTAATGAACGAAAACGGGTTGAAAAGGGTTATGTACAGTAAGCTTTATGGCATATTAAAAGTAGGAATCTAGGCATTCAGCTTAAGCGGTACTATATAGAAAGAAAAAGTGGCAAAAAGTTCTACCATATTATTAGTAAGTAACAATGTTCGCACACAATACAATTTTCTTACCTTTAAATACTAATATAGAAATCGCGTGGGATGAGTCTGATCAAAATACGTATTAAAACGATGAAAACATTGTAAAACTGTAAAACTTATAAGTTTATTGCGTAGCGATTCATGTTCAGCAAGACGCGGGAAAAATGACCGCGTAAATTTAGTTTTTATCTGTGCGTTCGTAGGTAATGTGATATTTATTCTGTGCTCGTAAGGGTAGCGCGAATGCATTGGCGGCGGCGCGTCCGGTTGTATTTCTGTGAAGTTGGCATTACGAATTCAATAGACAGTGGCGCCAACTTATCGCGCCTTCTAGAAACAATCGCGGGGACTCGTAAATTAAACATGGCGTTCGGAATTCACCTTGTTAAGGATAAAAGCTCAGATATAAGACGTGATATTTTAAGCCACGGTGTGAGGGAAACAGATATAGCATTGATAATTTGCCAGAAAAAGACAGCAGAGGAAAATTTTACTTCCATAACTTCGTTATTAGGGAATTTTACGTCTCGGATTTGAAAAAGGAAAATTATAGGAGTGAAGCTGAATACTATTTATCCGGATGGAATTTATTAAGTGGCAGACGGAAATATTAAAATAAGCTGTAAATGGTACATATATATTTATAAATAGAGATAAATAATGACGTTTAGTTTTATAAGGAAATTGCCTCTTTGAACAATCTCATCCACTTTATATTACACTTTAACTTGTAGTAAAATTTCAAGAACCGTAAAGCTTATCTGAATGACACGGTAAACGTGTATGTAGGAAGCTTCAAAAGATAACTTATCTACATTATCATAAAAGGATATCGAAATGCGATAATCGCATGGTGTTTTTATCGGTCATGTTTAAAAAGCGTCTGTTTATGTCGTAATGTTTTTAAGACTCACTGGTATCAAGAGTGAGCATAACTTTATGTGTGAGATATATGTCATAGATGTGAGAGTCAAATCTTGTAATTGAATGTTAAACTGAATTTTAAATTGATTGAGCCGAAATTTTGCATACACTTACATGACAATATACGCTTGGCTCTATTATGGCAATGTACGCTTAGCGAGTGACGCCATTGTTAATCCAATATGGTTTACCAATTGTTTTTTTGCATCCCTATCATATACGTATCAAATGAAAGTGTTTTATAAGGAGAACACGAAAAATCTTACTCCGTGCCTCTCCCACGGCACTGGGTACCTTTTGAAGCATTCCCCTTCGAGAACAAAATAAAGGTACATATATAGTTGATATTTCCGCTACAAAAAATTGCTCATCAAGCCTTTAAAATAATGGTAGTAAAACCGGTAGTAAAATAAAAAAATCTTTAACTAAACGAACAGTTATATCGCTATAGGGCAGTTGCTTTGGACCACCTTTAGCGATCAACTTCTTTGAAATACCAACACAAATATATTTAATTAGATACAAGTGCATTGAAGTGTGATGTGTTTTCCAACGTGACTGGTCTCTCGGAACGACAGGTGGATTAAGTTTCATAATTTTGTAGTCACGAAGTCACGCTACATAGCCTTTAATGTTAAGAGCGAAGGGTTAAAATTGAATGCATTCGGTGCCCTGGTGAAAAAGGTACGTAACACTCCAATGGATGGAAAGACAAACATTAATATCGGATTATTGGATACTTTATTGTTTCAGATTTCTAGTGGAAGTTTAAAGGAAAGTCTAATATCATTTCACAGTAGTAAAAAGGCTTGATTGGCGTATTTTTTGTATTGGGTTATTTAACTATTAGCTTGTTTTAAATAGTGATACAATTGTTTTATTAGAGACATTAAAATCTTTAAAATAATTTAAGTTGTACATTATCAGTCTAGAGTTTAAGACGGCCTG
This sequence comes from Spathilepia clonius, assembly GCA_018250295.1. Taxonomy (NCBI): domain Eukaryota; kingdom Metazoa; phylum Arthropoda; class Insecta; order Lepidoptera; family Hesperiidae; genus Spathilepia; species Spathilepia clonius. The sequence goes on along the minus strand of DWRA01001100.1, from coordinate 12,760 downwards.
CGTTTAAACTGTAATCTGACTGTAAAATTGAAGTTTAAATGCGGTTTTTGTGCGTCGCAAGTGCAAAATAATTACTTGCGCAGACAGTCTAACGAACGTAGTGACAACTGCGCAGTCTGTTAGCATTTTAAAAGCATTTATATCAACTAGACAAAAACTGCATCCAAACTGTAACTTTGCTTCATCTTGTAGTTAGATTACAGATAGTCTGTTTAGATGTTCAAAAAAAATGTTCTTTCATTTCTTCATCACAACATAAATCGCAATTAGTGAATTGCGAATTATGTTGTAATCGCAATTAATGAATTTCGATTTATGTTATGATGAAAGACAATTGTAAATTATTTTCCTGTTTCGTTCCTCGGAGTTAGAATAAAGGGGATTCTGGTTATTTAGGAATACTTGAGTCACCGAATCATAATCGAAGACAAACATTTAGGTCATTTCTTAGATAACGAAAATTACTACTGAATAATTGTCTAAGTAATAAGTATATCATAAAGCAATTAGGGACACGATATCGCTTATTGTTTAGAAGTTTGTCACAGATAGATATCAAGAATACTAGTGTTATCTAGTTTGGTTAATGTTATTTATCTAAATTTAATTTTGATTACATATGAAATTCAAATACCTGAGGAACAGATAGAGTAACCAACAACTAATAATTAGAAATATACAAATATAAAACGAAATTTGTATGCGTTTTTTTACTTATTACAGTGAAGAAATTGAATTACGTATTGTCAAGATTAGTAAAGGACCCAATTAGTTTAGCCGTCTGGTAAAAAAAATGTTATAAACCAAATTAAGTGTCATATAAGCATGTAGTTATCCGATCGTAATTGGTTAACGCTGCCCATGAATATTTATTTATCAACTTCATAGAAAAGCAGCTCCACCGAACTTCTTGGAATGGAAAGTTTGTAATAGTGCTTCGTGAATCTGTTTTACAACCAAACCAACATACAGCATTATTGCATTGCTACTATAAGGAAGAAATAGATGTTGTAGTATAGCTACAAGTGAATATCAAAAGTAGGTACCTTAGAGTTGAGCTAGAAATTTATTGAACGTCCTTTAAAATAAATACTTGACCGCTGAATGTTCTAAATGAGCGACTTTATTGATTAATTCTGATGAATTTATGCGAAGTCGTGCTAAAGGCATAACAGTTTAAAGTTACGCGAAGTACTCTCAAGTTTATATCGGCTTTAATGCGCTAATTTTTAGTCTTGGAAAGCGATGCCAAGGTTGAATAGATAAATCGATTTTCACTTAGGTATCTACACGTTACGTAGTACGAGTCAGTATGTATCATATAGGTTATTTTATATGAAATTGATGTAACAAACAAATGAGCAAGCAGTTTAACAGATAAAAAGCGGTCACTGCAACCCATGAACATATGTAATCAATCTCCAGACTGAAGTCCTACTGTAGCTTGATCACATGTTTTACCATTCCTGAGGACCAAGAATGTATAGTTTGTGTCTCTCCTTTACCACACCCTTCAAACCAGAGTACAGCAGCGCATAATACTGCTGTTATTAAGCAGAAGTTGACGTGGTAGTGGTGCCTTTGGTGTGGAATTACATAGAGTTTTACTATTCTTTAAAATGAATAGTTTTTTTAGTATGACAAACGCAAATTTCGTTACAGATTAGTACTAAGTATACCACCCACAAATACGAATAGCAGAAACACAAAGCATTCGTTGTCGGTCACCGATCGCGTTTCGACTTTACTGCATTTGTTTACGCCTACAAGTGTCACGAAAGCACTATTTTAGGCAACTGTCTTAGATATTGGCAACGACTGTGGTAAGTATGGAGAAATTTCTAACTTACGAGGTTATAATCAGATGGAGCTAAAAAATAACAATCGGTTAACGAAGTCAATCTGAAGCGTCATAACTAGGGGCTGACCAGACGGGCTGCGGTTAGGGGCACAAATCTTAAGGGGCGCATCTTGCCATTTACAACCCGCGAACTGCCGCGCTATAGGCACGTAAAATAAAAAAGGTGCTAAGTCATATAAACATAGAATTCCGATTTGATTACAATAGTCACCCCGGCAAATAAAGGGCGGCGCCCCTGTTTACATAAATTAAGTACATTTGCAAACTTATGTGATGTTCTCTAGGAAATTAGTCACGGTATCGTAATATCTGAATTTGCCAGAAGCGCTCATGAACCGAGCTACGACACTGCCTGAAGGTACGAGTAAGTGATCAATACGGGCTAGGAATTTCTCTGATCGATCCCAAATGAGTGAAGTTCTACCTGAGCAATTGGAACGCTTTGCGTTATTTTACACCTTACAAATTTAAAATTAAAGGTAACGTTATAAGTCATAGGATTATAATTTATAAGTGACTAAAGTTATAAGTCATAATATGATAAAGCATCAGGTTATAAGTCATTTTAACACAACCGGAAACATAAAGTCATCCAATAAACACCGTTCGAGTAATTACCTAATTGGACTATTTTTATCAGCGCGCGTGTAGTCACCTCGTTCCAAATGAGGTTTAAACTTATTTACTCATTATCTTGACGAGTTTCATAACTCCACGTTGCTGAAGTGCATTTAGTCAAAACGATAGATGCGACCACGGCATTGAACCTTGACACCTATGATCATTTCGTAAGTCGTTGGTAGTGTGAGCACGTACAGGATAATCAATGGATTTTGTTACGGAAGTAGCAAACTACGTATACCACGTAAAAGTTCAGAATAAGGAACGCTTTAGCTGCTTTTTAGCATGGCCGGAATTTCACGTATGTGGACAGTATTTAAACAAAAAACAATTCCTTTATTTACAAATACTGATGTGGAAAGTGAGACATACTTGTCCGAGGCGTTTCGACTTAGTCCTCAGAGGCTCTGTATCTGTCGGCTTCAGGTAAGATTCTAATCCGATTCGGGGATGACTACAGATGTCCATAGGTGACGTGGCCCGTTACCATTATCACCAACTATATTATAAATAGTTAAGTTTTACCTGTTTTTTTATTAAATGCTTATCGAATTCTTATTATTAAGATTACCTGGTTTAAGCAAGTATGAATAAGCATCTTCTAGGAAAACGTGATTCACCCTTTTCCGCCCCTGATTCAACATTAAGTGAAATTGTAATCAAACGCAATAAGGTAGGTAAGGGACAAAAATATATATTTATGTATATAAAAAGGGAAAATTTCTTTGGACAGATACAATTTTACTGAATATAAAAATATCTATACAATAGAATGAAACACGACATTTATATGTACAGTAAAACTGTTAACAATAAAATGTGTGTATGTAAAGTAATAAAAATAATTAGTCGTAAAGGCGTCGTCATCGTGAGGACTGAAGTTTCGCGCAATTAACCTGTTTCCAGTCATCTGGGCTCGTCCTTGCGAACGAAAAAGTAACTGCAAGCCTCCTACTGCCGCATATTTTAATATTAATCATCATAATAACAATCGTACACCGGATGCAATGATTAAATCTTATACAAAAATTAATTCTTTACGATATGAATAAAATAATGCAACTATGTTGTTTAACAGCGTCCTCTAGGGTAATATAATGGCTAATTTGTTCTTGTATAATTTTACTTTAAGGCAATGTCAGAAAATACAAGTTCAAGATCTGTTTATAAAGCGAATTTATAATGTTTTGTTTAAGGAAAGAAATAATTTAGACCATAGTCAATTTAGTACATTATTTTTATAGCATCGCGGCATTTTGCGCATAGCCAGAGACAATAGACTTCACATATTGAGAGAACTATACCTACTGTTAGACATATAAGGTTCTCTGCTTAGTTTGTATTGTACGTTAAAGTAAATGACAATGTCCACCAGACGTTATTTCGTAGTTCTAATTACCTTAGAGACAATCTGGTGTGACTTGGCGGAATACCGGAATTTGTATCGAAAAATACATACATGTTAAAATTGAGCTGATCGTAACTGCATCTATAAAGTGTTTTGTTTACTTTTAACGAAAAGCTCCGAGGTACTCACGCGGTCAAATTACAAGTTCTGGCGATTTGATTATCGTCTGGCTAGCGTTGCTCGTCGCTCGGTAAATATTTGAATCGTTGTTCAAACGCCCAAAGTGCAGTGCTAAGTGTGTAACGTTGCATAACGTTTGTGGATTATCGATTTGGATAGTGATGTGTTGAAAACTTCTTCTTCAGAAGATGCTAGATGCTTTTAGGTATTAACGGGTTTTTCCTTACTATAAAGGAAAGATCTGGACCATATTGAGTATCATTTTAAAAGCTTTGCCATGGAAAATGGCAAAATAACAAAGCGTTACGTTGCAACTTTGTTTGGGTCTTCTCTTAGTTTTTCCAAAGTAATGGGAGCAATTTGATGCACACCCTTAATGAGGATTATCGATTTTTATAGTGCGGTGCTGAAAGTTTCTTGAATAACATTGGCAGAAGCGATGCTTATTCATGCTTCCTTTTGGGTCTCGCGTATGGTTCTCGGAGATGTGGACAGGGCGATGTTGAGAGTTCTGAATTCCTTTAACAACATATGTTAGATCAGTCAGTTGCTCCTTTAGAAGAACTGCTATAAAAACAACAGAGAACGAATCATCTTCAGTAGATTTTTCAATCTAATGAGAGTTGTCTTCCGATAAGCACAAACATTACGTTGAATTTGAGATCCACCGTTTGTATACGTACATACCTTTGTGGGTGTGTGTTCAAAGTGCCAACAACACGAGCAGAGCTTTGAATCTATAAACCGTTCGTTCTTTTGTGTTTAATTCATACTGTCTATGCGGTTACTGAGCCCGCGATTACAATGCAGGCTCTTTCACTAAGTACCCGTAATATGTTATGTAACGTTGGCTCCGTTGCCAATAAACCCGACGTCCGGATGAATGCATTGGAGAACTGGTGTTGAATTATTGATTAAGTAAGTTTCTTTAACAAAAACAAACCGAGAATCGTATTGATCGCTTCATGTTTCTTCTGCATGTGGTGTCTTATTGCATTATAATTATCAGTGTTTGGACTAATTGGACTTAAGTTTCATTCCTCAGGTGTAACTATGAGATACAGAAGACTCTTAAATGAAAAAAAAAATGAATTCACGTGCCAATGTACGAAAACTGCAGACGCATAAACACCGTGATATTAAAGTATATTTTTATCTGTAAAATGTTCTTAACTAAAACTACGGTAGAACTTCTAATTGAGGTAAATAACAGATGGTTTGATTACCCGGTTTATCCATATCAAATAACTTATTTTTGGGTTATAAATTAATCCTGTCTTGTCACACATTTAAACTAAAATAGCCAGTCGTAAGTAGATGCTGCTACAATAAAAAATGAAAAAAACAGAAATGTCTATGATTCAATTATGGTTTCACTATAAAAAATGTACCGTCTATGATACTAAGTAGATTGTAGTAAAGAACACTAGATAAATAATACAAGATAATATGCGATTAACATAAAAATGATAGCAGACCGATATTAACATTTTTTTATATAATTATGATTATATTAAATTTCGAAAGCCGCAAAAACGCATATGGGAACTTGACCGTGAACAAATGTGACCTCTAGATTCGCATCGAGATTTGAATATTCACAAGATTGAAATAGCAAATGTGCATAATATAACACTTTTGCGTGATTCACACGAGCCTGATGTTACTAACGATCAGCACAAATTAACTTTTACTTTTTATGACATAGTGCTAATAGACTGAACAAATTAAACAGAGGTCAAATGTCTGCATTTAATGAATTTACTTTCATAAGTCTATTAGTTATGGAAATACTCGTCTTGTATGAAATAGAAAGTATTGGTGACGAGAATTGTGAGTTTAATTAATGCTATCAAATTACGATATACGCTTTTTACCCAAAAGCTTCGATAATGTTTGAAAAGAGCGATCATTTTATATAAGCATCTTCTACTAATACAAATGAATTAGGTAACATTAATTAAATCTATTTACAGAATATGAATATATAAAAAAATATAAATACTCTATTAATATTATATATTTAATTTTTTTTTTTTTGGATTTTCTCACTTTTTTAAGCTACCCATCTTAAACCCGTTAATATGTAATGAATAATCAATTTATCATTTGTTTGCTTAAGAAAACTCGAAATTTCAATAACAACAATGGCAATACATTTTCCATATATCAGGTATGACTTTTGTCTATATACGGCATAAGTCTGTTTCTGCTATATGGGTCCTTCGAACGTAAGCTAAACATTCAGTCCTCATCCATTCATCCTGCCAATTCCAGTTGCCTTAGTCAACCTAACTGGAGATCATAGCGTCATCCATAGCATTTATCAGTATGGCGTTTTAATTTGCGAATAGCTCTCTTGTACAAAACATATACACTAAATCTATACCAACGGTTCTCGATCAAACTATCAAGTTCGATGCAGTTACACGCGTAAGCTCATATAGCTACCTGTAACCTATATTCACTGCACTGAAAGGGAAGGTTAGGAACACGACAGCAAAAACACGTAACATGATACGCGTATAGTATTACAAGCACAGTCAGCTGCCGGTGGGGCTAATCGGTCGGAAAGGCAGTCAACTGCAATATTATAACGGAACCTGATGTTTAGAATTGCTTTGTATACCCAAATTAAAAAGCTTACATATTACCAATTTGTTACTATAGAAATTGCTAAATTTTTATAGAATTCTCTCTCTAAAACAATATTTATTAATCATAGATACGATATTAATAATTAATGCGTTATTAATTATGACTATTTTATTATTAATAACCAAGCCTCTCGCACTACTTTATCTTTATAGTGAAACACCGAAGCAATACTAATTAGTCAGTTTACGTTCAAAATGAGTTCTATAAGATTTTTTTTAATAGGTTTAATTTTAATAATAATTTGTTATTAACAGTACACTGCTAATGAACATTTTAATAGAGCGTGAACCTAAAACACAAGCCCGTAATCAGCTCACTGCAAGTGGACCAATTCGATTATTTCCAGAAGGATTGATTTGTGTAACGCATTACATATTAATGTTACAGCCTTGGTCTACATATTCGTATTACTAGCTGGTGGCAAGAAGTAGGTACTGGAGGTTCTCACGATTAACACCTACATTATACCCATGTATACCTTACCTCAGCTGTTCTTTCCATCTAGAGGGACATTTTCATGCGAAGCTCCTAGACTAGAAGTTCTCACGATTGACAGGTACCTGTGTACTCTTCATCTCATTCTGTCTGTCTATAACCACGTTTTAGAGCCGCGACTATCTATTTCTTCGTTATTTAGCTGTAATTTCTCAAAGAAGGTGAGGTTGTTGAGCCACGTCAGATATTGTCAAATCACTCATAAGGTTCTCGAGAAGTCTCAACAACTGATACCTAATAATAAAAAAATGGCCAACGGCTTATCGTATTACGCAGGCTGTGTTTTTCATTGTTTACAATCGGATCGAGAAGGAGTTTCAAAATTTCGCTTTCCCTTCTGCATGTGTTTTGCAAAATCACAGGTGAAATCTAGATAGACTTATCGGGAAGATTTTAAACGTAATGACTGTATCCAGTCGAGGTATTACAATGCACTAATTAAGCAGATATTAAAAAAATGGTATACCCCGTGAATTAGATGTGTGAATGAAATATAGTCACTAGATGACACTCATCTAATTTCCGACCGTACCCGACGTAGGTAATCTTGTGGAGCACTTGTGGTTCATTTACGATCTGTACGACTTGTGTAACACAAGCTACAGGGCTATGCGCGGCTTATGATGTGGAGGTAAGTGGTCTTCTATTATTTTTCTTCCTTATAGTAACATTGTTTTTACTTCTTGATTCTTATTTCAAAGGAAGACAAATTCACTTATACGGAGCATCCAGACTTAGTCCTCAAGATGCATTACCGATGCATGAATAGCATTGTTTTTCTAGTTGAGATTGAGAACAGCGCGACAAGAGCGACAGTGGTGGCAAAAACAATTTTAAACTTTAGGGTTTTAATAAATAATCAAAAGTGCAGTTGACGAAAGCGCATCTTACTTAATTAAGATGCCACACTATTTATTCTACTGTTACGTAATTATCACGAGTCCGCTAACCTCGCCGTAGTCGTAATAATTATGAAATTTAAGAATGTAAGACTTTATGGCCGTTGGATATGGAAGCGCCTAATAGTGCGTGGGAAGAGCGAAACATTAAAATCTATATAGAGGCATAGTAAACATTTTAATGGTAATTAACACTGCATTCATATCGAAACTTTAATAATTATAGTAGATGCTATGAATACACACAACGATGAATACACATATATACGCAAGGATATGTATAATCCTATACCAAAGAAAGTAGAGATGTTATTACAAGGCGGCATTACACGAAGGACTTTGCTACTTTATAAAATTACCTGAGTTATAACTTTAAAATAAAACAAACTATCAAAGGGTAAGGACACGTACGCATCTTTAGATATGTGCATCAAAACTTTACAATAATGACTAATTTCTCCTGTCTCGAAGTTTTGTCATATCTGGAAATGCCCCAGAAGAAAGTTTGAACCACATCTTACGGTAAACAAACATGATAGCCGTATTATTGACCGCCTCTAGTCCCGTTTAATCCAATTCATGGTTGAGTTAACATGAACTTATTATGTGATTTTACCACTAACTTCTACTGAATTTTACAAGAAAACGATGTCTGCGTTGGTAACTCGCATGGCGTTCATCATACTGATGTCACACAGGGTTTCGGGTTTAAATTAAATTAAAAAAATGATTCATATTGAAACATAATTCAGCTGTTTGAAAGCCCGTAAGTTAACCACTACTGCTAAATAGTCCGAATAGTATTAAAAAACTGCATTTTCCATTTTCAGATCCTATAATCTGTAACATATTCTCTAATAAAGACAGGTAATTACATGTTTACTAACATATTTTTAAATTTTATTCATAATTTGGTTACACGTAACTAATTTTGGACTATTATTATTTGTTTAACTAAAATAAAGATCAAACAACAAAAACGTGAGAAAAAGAACAATCTCTGGTCTATTTGATAAATTGTTCTTGCAACAATGCTCCGTAATGCAGCAATTGTAATTATTGGGCGCTAACGCAAACGTTATGTCGGAGGTTAAGAGTTATTACTCAAAATAATTGATGTTTTTGTAGAACGAAATCTATCAGTCTTAAAACGATGACTGAAGAGCCGCGTGGTGCAACGGTCACTATATTGGTCTACTATGTACTGAGATCTGGGTTCGATACCCAGACAGACATCTAAATGTTAAATTTTGGCATCTGGGTGTGGGTGATAGTTTGGTTGTGTGACACATGTAACGCAGAGAATCGTATGTACGATTGAGTGTAAATAGTGATTAGAACAGCGATTATACAAGATAATCAATAGCTACGAAAACCTTCAGTTAAATAGCAATAAAAATATATCTTTGAAGATACCGAGCGTTAAAATTGTTACGTCTTCTTTGTGTACCGCTGGAGTAACGTATACTCGCACAGAACGTTGTTTGTATAAAAGGCAATATTGGGGTTTGGTAAATTAAATAGCGAGATAAATTTAAATACAACGCGAGTTAAAATTGTTATAATACACAGCGATTTTTGAGCGTTTAAATATAGAACGGCAAGAAAAATAATAATTTTAATATCGCACGTTATTTTTTAACGCCAATCGTGTACTAAATGAGTATGTGTGCCTACTCGCATGAAACGTTGTTTATTACAATATAATAGAGCAATTTTAGCGAATTTCTATACTTAAAAGCGAAAAAAGATTAATAAAGTTACCGCGCGTTAAAATCGTTACGTCAAAATCGTTTACGCCGGAATGACGTACACTCGCGCGGAACGTCGTTATAATTTACATCCATTTTTAGCACTCCAATAACTAGTAATTATTGCAAATTGAGTGTTACGTGTCGCGGAAGCGGTCTAATTTGTAGCTCTTTCAGAATTGCATGACTGCCGTAGTTGAACCAATCTAGTTTTGTCTACAAACAATTCATTTAAAGACCTGTTAATTAATCAGGTTTTTAAGGCAACAAATTGCTTGATAACGTGTTAGAGACTATTAAAACAGCAAAATTTTATATAACATACGTGTACTTACTGTATTTTACAGTCATAATGTAGATTATCGACAAGTCTGTAATTACAACAAATTGCGTGAAGAACGTCTATCTGTAAATATAAATGTCCAGTACAATTACGAAGCTATATTATAATGTATCTATCAATAAACCAAAATAAATGGAGAATTAGAAGTAATAAAAAAAATTAAGAAGGCCTTTAAGGATAAAAATCCACGAATAAAATACGCGAACGAAATCGCGAATCGAAGCTAGTTAACTAATAAGAAAGTTTTTTGTTAACAGCATTGTAGTAATTGCACCAATAAATCAGTCAAAGGTAGCCGGTCGGAACGAAACGGACATTATAAAAGGTATATTATTACAGTTTATTTAACAAATAATCTCACTGACGGCGGTAGTTGCTCAAAAGTGTACATAAGGCCAGCGGTACCTAATTTAGTGCTGGAAACGGAAGCCAACAGGATAACGGATTTGCGGCGAGGCCTTTGTGGCGGTGGAGACAAAAGCGGAATTTACAAGCTATTAGATAGCCTAAATTTACTAGTTTTGTAACCACAAGAACCACGTACCTAAAAGCTTAGATTTTCGTAGCTAAATTTTATTATGGACCTCAGCTCAGGCTTTGAGTTCATTCTATTAAAATGACTAAGCTTTTTACTTAATTTCCTCAGTCCATTATAAAATCGATACCGAAGTAAAAATTGCAATGTTTAACAGTAAGGCATTAAGAATTTAATTTCTTAGAAGGTTATTTCGTAAACTTATCGGAAACACATTAAATTGAAATTTACAATTTACGGTTCCGTTGGAAGTAAAGAGTAAGTATGTAAAATATTGTAAATGTAATTGACTATACAAAATAAATTCATTGGGATAAGAAATGCTTTTATTTTGCACTTCGATTTATACAATAAAAATAAAAAAAAAGAAATGAAGTACTTTCTACATCACTTCTACACCCGATTGTACAACTAGAGACAAAAAGGCCGGTCCGTTGCCCTGAGAATTCGTACATAGATTGGATCGTGAGGCGTCAATCTCGGGTGAACGCCCTCCGATACCTATCGACTAACTTATATTTGTCAAGGTGGCCATCTAAGCAATTACTTTTAACCAGATAGTTTAGTACTTTAAACACATAGCGTTCCCAATTAATTTTTGTAAACATTAGTATGTATTATCAATTTGCAACAGTAAATAGTTTGACTATCTTTTACACATTCAAATAAAGTGTTTTATTGGTATACCAAGAACTTTCGCTAATTTGCAGATTTTATTACTCGCGTTTCATATTGCAAAATACGACTGTAATAAACAGATTTATTTTTTTATAATTATGTTCATCTGTATTATGAATACAACTGACGTGATTTTGATCAACTTTGTCTGGATAATCGAGAACGCATTTTATATAAGTTACACAGGATACATTTTGCGGTACATCTTTAAGATTTATACGACTTTAAAGCTAACTACACTACATTATAATATACAGATGTCCTTTAGTACATGTACTACATTAAACGCAGCTTACAAATAATTAACTAAATAGGTACTACTAATACATAAAAGTTCCGTGAGAATATATTACGTTACTGGAGCAGAAACAAATCTAGTCAATAGAAGCACTGATACAAATAGGTAACAAATCTCATTGTTAGATGAGAAAATATGCCCACTAGAAGCTCTGTATTGCCTGCTCAGGACGAATGGGCGCAATTCCACTCAGATACTATTTACAATACGGACCCTATTAAGTATAAATAAAGCTCATTTCTCAAGTCAATTACTGAGACACGACAAACGACATTTCGGGCTTAGAGCCAATCTATTCAAGCCGATTGTTGTAGAAGATTGAATTATAAAATTAGAGTAATAAATTGCTCGAGATTTACTGTCGTTCTCCAAAACTAAGGAATGACAAATCATTAAATGAAGCCATTATTTCTGAGTACTTATGAGGTTATAGAAGAAAATACGGCCAATTTACCACATGGTAACTAAAATCTGTTTATTATTTGTTCGATTCTTCATATAATTTGAAGGTGGTAGAATTCTTACTGGTTATACCTCTTTTTACCCTATAACATCAGTCTTAAGCGCTGCCGTATTTTGGGTTGAAGGGTGTGATAAAGAAAACAAACTTATCCGAGGCGTTTCAAGTTGGTCCTCTTTGCTACTTCTCTATATAGAAAAGACTACGAAAGCAATGCCTACTCCTTTTTGTAGTCCCAATTATTCTATATTTTTTTTGTTTTGTAATAGCAACATTTTTTAGACTGGTTTTTTCGTTACTGTACTAGGATTAAATACAATGTACTTCGAAAACAATACAAAGTGTGTAATATTCCTTATCATTCCTTCATTTATAACCCGCATCTTCATGGTATACTGGCTTAGCCCTAAGGCTAACTGGGCCATATCGTCAGCGGCTTCGTAATGCGACAGGTTAATTTCACATAGACCTTGTTATAAGTCCTGTCCAGCCAATTGGGATTCAAGTGACGTGTTGTGGCGTGACATGTGAAGGGTGAGCTCTATGGAATCGGGTTATTGAACATAATGTGTCTTCATACGCTGATAATCATAACAACCAAGAAAAAACGGAAACAAGATTTATTTTTGATTT
>DWRA01001099.1:0-18744 GCA_018250295.1 Spathilepia clonius | reverse complement strand
ACGATACGAAGTTTTGATTTCTTAGTTGCCGATATTTCGACCCAGTTGCGTGGATCGTGGTCACGGCGGAACTCGGAATATCGACAACTAAGAAAAATCAATTCCGCGATAATATTAGCCTAAAATCCTATATAGTATACCTCTATTCCGTTAACACTAGCAAACTAATGCTTTAGAATTCAGTGATACATAAACCAGGTACATTTTAATTAAATTGGTATCAAAATTTCGTATAAATAAATCCACGTGCAAAAGCTAGCTAAAACGGTACCAGGTCGTCGTCTTTAAAAATATCCATTTCAAATCTCGAATCCTTTTACTAAGCCAATTGTACAAAAGATGAGGGTAACTGAGGCTCTGTGGTAAAGGTTAGCTCTGGTACATCCGCTTTGAACTGAAGGAAATATTTCCACATTTTCAAAGAACTGAGGCCAGTGTTGGACTAATTTCACCTTTGTTGCGGCTTACCCGAACCTTGTGGAAATTTCGTTATGTCGCGCCGTTAAAAGCATTTTGAGGTAAACCTCTGAGAAATAAACCATTTTACTTAAAGTAAACATTGTGCTGAGGATCAAATGATTATAATCTATCTTATAACTTTAAATTCTGTTTAAACATATCTATTTATGTATATATACCTAATGAGTCCTCGCGTGTATTTTATCTGATGGTAAATAGTCATTATCGTTTATTGATATCTGTAATCAACTCTACAAAGGATTGAAATCTTGACTGTGTCGATGACAGATACGCGCTTACCCCTCACTACAGTAGATGTGGCGGTCGTGCTGACGGAGTCGACGCGCAAAGGGCTTCTATAAATTTTGTTGTTTTTATTATATGATAGACGTAGCAAAAAAGTAGATGGTAGCCACTGTCATCCATTGTTATCTGTAATGAAACTCAGATAACATTAGAGTCTTACCTCAGGCCGACTGTAGATGCGTTGCTACTCCTGAGGTCTAAGTAGGAGCCTCATATAAGTATGTCTTTCTTACCACATTGTTCGTACAGCACCGCTAACTCTTTTGTTACTAGGCAGAAACAGCGTTAGCGGTGATGTTGTCAGAGTCGAACTACAACACGCTCTACAACATTGACGTTAGCTAGTAAACCCATAAGTTGGGCTTTGGACTTGCTGGCTGCTTACTTGTTACTCATATTACACAAAAATCAATATTGAGTTGGTAGTGACATCGATGGACCCACATTACATATTCAGCGACTCGCGGTGCGCTCACAGGCTTATAAGCTAGGTGAATTTTGATAAGGCCTTACTGGGTTTGGTCATAACTTTTCAATAAAAAGACATATTAAATAAATGTAGCTTTTTATATTGCATTTTTAGGTGGTCTGTGTAATGTATTTCATTACAGATCGTAATCGAAAATGACAGTATCCTACGAGTACTTACCTCTTGCTGGTTTTTGATGGAGAATCATAACAACGTAAATGAAAGACATCTGTTAGTATTTTTACAAATTATAGTAGGTACGTTTTTATATGCTGGAAACAGCAAACGAGCATTCAGTCCTCGTGATGGTAAGTGACAACTGCCGCTCATGGACATCGCTAATCGATGCCAGACAAGGTTAGAATTTTACGAGATCAGTCACAGACGCGTTGATAAACTTCAGGACTAATTCGGAACGTTTCTAGTAAGTATTTTCCCGTTACCACGCCTTTCAAACCAAATCATGGGCGCGCTTAACTTAGCTGTTATTGGATAGAAATAGATATGGTGGAGCTACTGGAGTCGAGCCACAAAGAGTTTTTAATAATTTTATTCCTACAACTTATTGGCAAATTAATTACCCAATATCAGGACACTGCTAGTTCCCTATTACAATTTGACAAGTAAGGCAATTCAAATAAGTACGTAATTATAATTATTTATTATTACCAACAGTTAGGTTAACCGAGGCTTAGAATAAATTAACCCTCGAAGTACACATAAGTACACTTATGTGTGCCAGATATCTTTAATATGGATGTAGGTCAACAGCAACACTTTATTACGTAATGAAGTATAAATATGTACTTATCTATGCAAATAAATCGAGTGTCTATATGTGATTTGCTGTTTTTTAAACATCAATTTAATTTTAAAATAAAAACAAAATATTAAGTAATAATGAAAAGGCTTATAGGAACAAGGTATTTCTGTCTTTTTTCATACGCTAATCTTTTTGAAAAACTTGATCAATTTTGACAAAACTAAAATTAAATACACACAATTAAACATAGTACCATTAAATACGATACAGTAAAATACAATTTTACATAGGCTGTACATCTGGCAGTACTGTCACAATAAAAAAATATATATCTTTTCTAGAAAAACCGGAGACTTTATTATTTATATTATAATTTTTGTTATAAGATTGTATGTAACGAAACTGTACCATTCCGTATCATGTAACGGTAACAACTCACCTATACGTGCCCTGAAAATTTATTTGATTTATTCGCAACTCTCGAGGAAAGGTTAAGAGATCAATACTAAGCTACCTAAGAGCCTAACAAAATATTAGGTCTAGATTTCGCCAGTGTAAGTCAAAAACGATATTTGATGTAACGGGCGACGTTATCCAATGTAGGTTTTATTTGTAACCTTGTTTCTTAGATCAAATTATCTACCTGCTGCCCAGATATCTTAGAAATAGGTTCCATATTAAAGGTTTAGTTGTCTGACCATATGATTTACCAGACTTCAAAGACGATCCATCTGGCGCATGATCACCATGCTGATCTAACACTCAAATTTTTTTCTGTGTTCTTTCCTCAGTCTGATAGGTATTTAAGATATTATTGATCTGGTCGTAAGTTTAGTAGGTCCTTTGAAAACATCAGTTTCAAGCTGACAGATAACTTGTAACTTGTTAATACAAAATGAATTGGCGCAGCGTGGAAACATACTCCAGACCTCCCCACGTTATTAGGATAGACCCGTAACTAGGAATTGAACATGAAAAAGATTGCAGCCATTTTATTCTAAAGAAATATAATCTAAGTGACGCTTGTCTCGTGATTTCCATAAGATGACACAGCTGCATAATAAAATGCAAACTGCGCTAGCTAAATGTCCTTTAGAAAGCTTAGCCTTGGAAATCTTCAGTACCTATGCTATAAATTTAGCTGCAAATCTGTTTTTCAACATTTAGTAACGTTTATTGTATTTTCATGATACAATACATAAGACGTATTATTATTATTATTTTCATATGTTGGAGTAGCAAACGACCATGCAGTCCACCTGATGGTAAGTGACACTGCTTAACCAGAAGACACTGCTTAACACTGCTGTTATTAGGCAGAAATAAATGTGACGGTGGTGCCGCCGGAGTCGAACCTCAAAAGAGTTCTACTAAGAGATGTTCACTCGGGGCAAACGTGTGTGGGATTTTATTATAAATATGCTATCTGTACTTAACTACATTACAAATCAACGGAGATAATAAAAAAAAGATGTGAAGTAGATAGTAATATTGACCACTGAGTTGAATTACAAACAATTCTATTACCTTGGACATAAATTTTGTATTCATTAGCCATCACAATAAGCGACTACAAGGAGGGCACTCGGAATTGCGACTGGTGAGTGGTAGATCGAACAGACCTGCGGCCCGGACAACGTGTATCTGCGTACCGTCATTTGCAGACACGGAGTGTGAATAAGTCTCTGTCGGACAGAGCCCGACTGGTGCGCAGGCTACGAGGATACCAGCGTGTTCCAATGTAGATATAATCGTCTTCTTATACCGCTGTTGCAGGCCACCGAGGTGTTTTAGTGCGTTGAGAATGCCACATAACCCTGTGTTTCTTTTTAAGGTTTTTTCTCGTCACGAAAACTTGCTCTCTGGTTAGACTTCAATGTGAAGACATTTATCTTTATATGTCTATCAAATTGCGTGCTGTCTGCTGATAATTCATAATTACCTATTAGAGTTGAAATTAATTTATACAAGGCATACAAAGATTTGATCGCATTAATGTCTAAAAATAACACCCAAAGTCATAATCTTAAAGAACTTAATATTTCAAACATTACTGAAACATAAGAAAGGAATTATTCATCTCTCGAAACCTCGCGTAATAACGATGAGCTGCTATCAGTTGATACGATCTTAAAAACTGTTCTTACCACACCATAGCCTTTGAGTAATAAATAATTCTAAAAGTACTAGCGTCTTAGGTGTTCTGCGCTACCAGGCACTTCTCAATTTGCCTTTCGTATGCAGCCCACTCGTCCGTAATAGAATTCAACCCCGCATTCGACCCTTCGTAAATCTGTTGGTCGTTCAAATATGCAAACAAGACCTCCAAGAGTTCCGGTTTACTCGCCGTAATGCGTTTTTTGAGTGCCATCCAGTATCCGTGTCGTGTTAAGTTTATTGTGTAACTAGGGGTCTCTAAAACATGAATATAAAAATGCTTAGAGTAGCTTGGAGATAAAAAATTTGGGTCTAAATGTTTTTTTAAATTTATTTGGAAGTAAAAGAAAATGTTGAAATGTTAAAAATGTGGTTTTCGATAACACCACCATCTACGAGAACTGATTATAGCAAAGAATATGTATATATGTAGAACTTTATATTTTGAAACTTTAATTGGATTTTTTTACTTTTTCTCATAACGAAATAAGTTACGGAGCGATTTATGTTGTTGACGTATAAATTTTTAAGATATGCCTTTTTATTTTTTAATCTAGTTGCAGACAAAAATTCTCGCCTATTCTAAGGGGAAGGGAGAGGTTTAGACTCCTAAGAAACATACTAAGATAACTAAAAATACAAATATAGATATACCTAAATTCAACATTTGTAGGCCTACCTATCCAAGGATTGAAACCCGACGTTTCTGCATGTAAACAATAGCGTACCTAATTAACATTAAAGTAAATAAAACTAAACTGTGTTAGCAAACTGGCCACATGTCTACCACTGCAATCGGTGACCCGAGGGATTTCCTTTATCTCGAACCAACTTAGTTTCCAATTACAGTTCTCGTATTCAGCTGACATTAGACAGTACAATTGTAACAAGTTCGCTAAGTCCCTGTAACGGTTTCTAATTACTTGCCAGGGCGTCTTTAGCTGAAGTTAGATGGACAAAGATTGGGCCGGGAATACATTAATGCAAGGTATTATCTTTATTTTATCGTTAGCAAACAAGCTCAGTTCATCTTAGTGAAGACGTATTTTTATTAGATTTTACGCTAAAATCCATGTTTTTATTTTAAAATAAAAGTAGTCGTGTCCATTGCTCACTCTTAAAATGGAACGAGTCTTCTAAAATCTAAATATTAAACCATATGAGGCTTGTGAAAATTATATCTATCGCCGATGTTCATAATTTTCCATTCGACTTCGTGATTTTTTTGTAGAAAAACCCCACACAAATGCGACGTATTCGACAAACCCGAATGTTAACGATCTTCTTTTGCAAACATTTGCCATTTAGCTTGATTCCTGATATCATATCAATATAAGAGTAGGACTATCATATCTGGTGCAACTGTCCTACTTTAAAGGGTTTTGTGCTCTTGCCCATGCAAGAGACACAAGGCATTCGAAATTAGTAAATAGGGGTAAATAGTAAATAGGGTGGGGGGTAAATAGGGGGGTTCTATCTTAGCTATAGCCATAGCTGACAGTAAGCATCTGGCGCTTAGCAATAAGTTACTCAGTTTAAGACAATAAATAACTTTATTATTGGTGTAGTGGGACATCAAAGGCTTATTCTAATATTTAATATATTGACAATACCATTAAAATTTCACATGTTCACAAGTTTCGCAAATCATTTCCTTACCTTATTACAAGAATCGGTTCAATTAATCGATTACAAGAATCGAATTACACGATTACAAGAATCTTTTACTATCCAAATGAAATAACTAAATCCATCAAAAAGTATCTATAATTTATATCTTCGTTATTTACATTGTACATTTAAATTCCTAAATTTATTTAGTCTTCGATTCCTGCTCAATCAAAAATGTGTTATCCACTTCATTGATGTTCAGTTTCAAGTCACCATTTTCTGGTTTTAGATTAAACTGCAACTTTTTAACTTCTTCGCTTTCAATAAAGCCGTTATTAGTTATTCCTTTGGAACCCGTATTGGGACCATTTCGATCACCAGTTACAACTTTGGGGGATTTCGATTTTTTAGGATCTGTAAAAATAAGAATAAATTTTGTTGAACTATATTTAATAAAATATATTATATCACTTTTTAATTCTACCTTAGGGTCCAATTATTATCTACAGGCATTAAAAATTATATATTTTTCCACACAAAATTTTGACAAGTACGAGCTGTGTCTGATACGTACGTATGTATGTAAATATAAATGCAACATAAATACTTTCTTATAAATACCTGAAATATTTAAGTAATAACGACCATACTTTACTTACTTCCTAATAACAGTTTGAAGATTGTTGAAAACGGTGAATCTATCAGCATTGTTACGAAGAATGATATTATCATTGTTGTAAACAAGAAGCCCATGAAATTAAATAACTGCAAAAAATATAAAATCATAATTAGTTCAAAATTGGTGTAACATAAATACATCCATCCTAAAATAACATGCATTCTACAGTATCTCGTAATAATATACGATGCCAAATCGGAGAATTATTTTGTATGTTTTCTACACAAAAATGTTTTAAAAGCAATAAAGTAATCGTTTATGGACAATGACATGTATTTTTTTTTAAGTTACATACTTAAATTTTTATATGATTATAATCCTGGGGACTGCTCTATAGATTAAAATGCTTGAGATCATTAAATTTTCAGATTATATTACCAAACGATAAAATGATTCAACAAGTTAAACTATGATTTTTCAACAAGTACAACTATAGGATCAACGAAATAAACTTTTGTGATGATCGGGCAATTAAATTGATACGTACAATGCCGGCTACCGAAAAATGTATCGGTGCGATGATGGTGGCGTAGAACACCACCATTATTGAATAGTGCACGAGATACATGGCGTAGGAGATGCGTGCTGGGAGCTTCCACATGCGGAGAGACAGGAACCAATTGATTGGCTCTAAAAAAATACAAGTTTTTAAAACATTTACAAGTAAAAAACGACTATTAATAAGTTGAATAATTTTAGCTACAGCAACATTTTTTAAATAAAAAGTGAAAAAAACTCTACATAGCTTGCATTCGGCGTCATCGCCACTAGTATTTATGGTATATAACAACGGAAGCAGTGTTATCTGGTCAATTTAAAAGACGTAATATTTGTCAAAAGCGTCAATTGATTGTATTTGTATATCGTTTTCCGTAAGATAAGAGTATTCTGATTGATCGAATTTAATTAATGTTGGCTGATAATCCAACTTTTGTTACACTAAGTCATTTCGTTCGATCATTCTTCGTCAATCTACTCTGCTATATTAGTATATTTAAAAAACGAGCATCTGATACAATTAAAAACTAAAAAAAATCATATAGAAGAATATATCTAGAACCAACTCTAAATCTAATAGACCTCTTAATTGGGGAGACAGGCGGCCTGAATTCCTTTTTATATCCCGCTGCTGATCACTGATTTCCTCCCATTATTGGGGCCAACCAATGGCATATACTACTACACTGTTTCAATGTGGATTTATAGTGTATTTATATTCCTTACCAGCTCTTCCTTGGACACAGGCGAAGATGACCCAACCCAAAGCCAAAGCCCACATGGGTCTTAAGAAGGAGTTGAAGAAATTATCCGCCAATTGGTTATCCCAATCGATTCTCATTGCTATTTGTGCACAGTACATCGCCACTAGAAGCAACGCTAATGAACATAGCAGAAGAATTCTAGTTAGAACCTGGAAGGTAATATAGACTAATAATCAAAAGAAAAAAAAAAACAAAATAAAGCGTTCAAATTGATGAAGTTTTAATGTTTAACAATAATGGGGCAGCCCTTCTTCAATTGTTTTGCTAAATGGCTGGTGTCCAAATTGTATGAATAGTTACACACATTAGATTTATTTTAAAAAATGTTACCTAATTAAGTTTTAATAATAATAAATTTACAATGACTCTTTAAAATTAACTTTAAAGCAGATTCAGCAACAATGGGCCATAGCTGATTTCAATCAGAGTCAAATAGTATTTAATTACCTTTGGTATATCTGCCTCTTTCTTCCGCCATAGATGAAGCAGGTAACCGTACAACATACCGACAAGGAAAGGCGATGCTCTGGTCAGTATATTTACATAGTAATATGTGTAGAAATCTATTGGTTCATTCTGTCGACTAAAACAAAATTAAGACCTGCTTGTAATACATATATCTAGGAAAATCGTGTATATAAAACATTTTGAGTATCAATACAGACTTAAATAGCACGTTTTATTTGTATAGGAAAAGCGGTTTTACAATTGAACGTTCATGAACATATTGTCAAATGATTTTAAAATAATGTAACTCATACTCACTTAGGGGATATGATACCCGATGGAAAGTTTCTAAAGAAGATATATATAGTAGCCCCGGTGAGGGTAGCTATTAAGCTCGTATTCAACGCTGTCCAAGCGGCTCGCTTGCTACTGAGCACCCAGAATAGAACTATGGGTGATAGGATATGGAGTTGAATGTCTATGGCAAGATACCACGTTACTCCAATGCACTAAAAGTTATAAACAAATAAAACAAGAATAAAGGTCTCTGATTTTGTCCACATAATTATTTATTATCACACAATATAAAATAAAATAACGCACCCAAATAGAATACAAAATTATAGTACATTCAATTTCCCGTATCATATGTAGCAGGTGCCTTAAATACAGATAACCACACCCAGAACTTGTCGGAGATCGAACCCGGAACTCGCTATGTGACTTATCAAGTACTTACTTATGCCATCCAATTTCTATCAAAGAATCTTCTAACACAAATACAACAAACGTCATCGTAAAAATACTTACAGTATCACGAGGATTCACAATATTCTGCAAATGGAGCAGCGTGGACCACCAGAACTCCCTGCACTTGAACGATTGCATCGCCACTCTGTTCCACAGTGGCCCATCCGATACCCTCATATACAATGACGACTCGAACAGAATAACCGCCGCCAAGATTGGGAACATTCGAAGCAAACGAAATAGGTAGAAAACGTGGATGTTCTTTATAAGTTGCACTGGAATGGAATGAAAATTGTTTTTACTTTGAAAATTGTATTTAAATTTGCATTCTCTTTATATCTCTTGTGATTGTAAATCCATCACGATACTAAAATATTATTAATTTGTACAGCATTTGTAATTCCAAACTTTGTCATAATTGATAATCTAATAGATGTAAAATTGTACTTGCATTTAAATTTTGTAAACATACTTATTGGAATACCACACCCTTCAAACAAGATTGTAGCAGCGGTCAAGACTATTGTTATGAGACAGCAAAAGGTGAGCTGATGGTGCCGCCGGATTCGAACCGCAGAGGGTTCTATCACGTTCAAATATCGGAATTTTTTAATGTTGGTTAATTTGCGGCCGCACTACGTTTGTACCAATATCACAGGCATGATTATTCATATATATGCCTATAAATAGTAGTACTATTTGCGATGCTGTATTTTGATTTAAATAATATGATAAGATTTATTTATTTCTGTATAAGGAGTTAAAAAAGTTTCATAGGCAGCAGTGACCAAAGTTTATACAGTAAACTGTATTTGTTCCTCAACATGATTTTTTTTGATTTAATAGGATTATTTTGATAAGGGATTAATTTTCCATTAGTAACGCTCTATCGTCTTAATATTAGTATATTATCGTCATAAGATAGTAAATTTAAGATATAAACATAAGATTAAAGCAAGGTATAATCCATAAATGAATACTAATTCAATGATAATATAAATGTGAAATGTCATTATATATTTATGATTTTTTAGTAGTGATGCTCTTATTTACTTGTCTGTTAGGCCCTCATAAGTTGATAAACTTAATTGAAGTATAATTATATGAATTCAAATTAAATTAAAATTAACTATTTTTAATTTACAGGCTTACGTGGACACATAGTAATCGTCATAAAATAGGAACCGAAAATAATCTTCAAAAGATCTTAGGGCGTAGTGAACATATTCGATTCTTAATATTCAGTGTATTTAAAAATATTATGTATCGTCACAGGTACTACACAAAATATGAAAAACGGTAAAAAATTAAAAATATTTTTACTTCGACCCATTTTCCCCGCAGTAGTGTAGACGAGCAGTAAGCCACTTAGAAAGAAGAAAGTATCCACTGTAAGTGGAGCCACCGTAATCCACGCTGCATTTAATGAGATTGACCACTGAAATAAAAAGAAAATCAATTACTTTTTAAAGCTCTATTGTTAGTAACAAAACACTACGATTTTTTTTATAAAAGGCAGTTTTAACAAACAGCCAACTTGTTAGAAACCTGTCAAAATCAAATAAGTCATTGTTAAGATTAAACAGAATGAACAAACAGAAAAACAAAAATCTAAAACCATTTTTGTACTTAAGAAAGCAATAAAAACTTAAACTATATGTAACTTTAACTATAACTTATTCTTAAAAAGTTGCTTATGGCCTTATTTAACCAATTCTTCAAAATCTTGTTACAGAATGTAAATATTAGATAACAAAATTAAGTACCTCGAAGCTTTCAAGAGGATTAAGAGTTTCTGATATCGTAAAGAAACTATGTCCAAGTATGACCCAGATCATTGCGAGAGCTCTGACGCCATCCAAGCATTCTAAGGACCCTGGGCTGGAGTTGAAGGTCAAGAGGCGACGTGAATTAGTGTACACAGAGAACGAAGTATACAGTTGGTTGATTTCTTTTGAGGCTGAAATTGAGTAAATTATAAAAAAATAAGAAAAATATTATGATGTTATTCAAGAATAAAACACAAATATTTCTGGAACACTCCTATGATTGCAACAACGTTGCTTAAAATTAAAAGTATATTAACAAATGTGGTACACATACAATAGTTTATAGGGCACAAAATAAATAAAAAATACCTTTTTTGAGATAGACACTCTGATAAATGTCATAACAGCTGCTGATCAGAGTCACAAATCCAATAAAAGAGAATACGACTCTGAAAATAAAATTGTTGGTTTACTAAAAATACAGTCTTTATGAAAATAATGTAATAGTACTTACGCCTGTTATTAATAATCAATAAGTTTTTGCCTACCAAAAATCAAATTTGAAAAAGAGAGAGAAGAAAATTGACAATTTTTGTCTATTGCCAATGACCAAATTTCGATGTTTTGTAGGTAATAAATTGAATAGATTGATTAATTTCATTATAACGGGTGCTAGTCTACAGTAAGGCGCGATGGATCAATAAATTTATGATTATATATGTACATAACGATTAATAGCCAATGTGAAATATGAAATTCGAATTACAGTGGAAATATCACTAATGAATACTTCTTTCTATAATAATTCAAAGAAACGTATACGTATAAATAAAACGTTTTTAATATATTCAATAGCAAATTACTTAGAAAGTAATTTTTATTTACATTTCGAACCAAATAGTTCTAAACTTATTAAGAACGTTAACGATGATTATAACATTTTATCGATAATTTGATACGATCATCATAATTACCTAATTTGGTAGTACAGGTAACTCAAGTTGATTAGGAACTTTGACGACAATAACAAAAACAACTATGATGACGACAATTGTAGTGATTACGATGTTAAAACAAAAGAAATCGAATCTAATAAACAACTTACATAGCAACATAGTCTGCGGCGACCCAAGGCCTGTCATCAGGCACGCGACAAGAAACATCACTATAGTTGAATCCGATGTTAGTAAAATTGAATAGTAAACCATTGATTGCTTGCTCTGTGCTACAAGGCCTTGGTATACACACTGCTAGATTGAACTGTACATTTGCTAAAGGACTATTAGTTGCGACACTGGAAAGAGAAAATAGTTAAAAAGGGATTTATTTAAATTATAACATAGCTTAATAATAATTAATAATTTCCGTCGATTGGTTTATGTTATTTAAAATACGTGGTGTGGACAAAAAGTTCGCGGACTCATGGTATAAAAGATAGAATTCTATTTATTCTCCTAAAACATCTTCGTTACTTTTAAAGTACCTTACCTACCAACTTTGTTACCTTCAAAGTACCTGTTCTTGAGACGCAATACACTTAATCCTGTGCTTTTTCTATTCTTGGAAACAATGTTTCATGTCCTCAGAAGTCAACCATGTCAAGCACTCCGTCATTTCGTTTTGGATCATCTTGATGCAAAAAATGTCTTCCCTAGCATCATTATCTTTACTTTTGGGAAAAGAGTAACAATGCAAGATCTGGATAATAAGAAGGGTGCTCCATGCTGTTTTTCGCCAATAACTTATTGTTAGTCCTTTACTCGATCGCATCAGACTGCTCCGTTTGTAACCGACGACAAAAAACGTTTTCACTAAACACTACACCTACCAAATTTTTACTAAAGCTTTAGGAGACTTGTACATGTGATTTGCAATAAAGCTTCCACTTACAACATTGCCACGTTTCGAGTAAAAAAATAAGTCCGCGAAATTTTTGTCCACGACATGAACAATACATCTATGAGAATTAAGAAATATTGTGAAATATTTCTGCAGTAATTAGTAAGCATTAAGTATAATACAAAATAAAATATTTACCTTTCAATATCAGCCCCGGGAAGTTCGGAAATTAAAGCTATTTTCTGATAGTTGCCTTTTTCAAGCAGTCTTAATGTTTTCTCATCTACGTGTAATTCATTTGGATCGAACTTCCAAGTTTTTCTTTCTAAAAAGTCCGGTAATTTTAAGTCCTGGTTAACTGGTACCCGTATTCGACAGTACTTGCCATTTATTGCCATATCTTCTACTTTTTCGTTGATGGCCATACATTGGTGAAAGTTCCCCAAGTCTATAACGTTCCCCATCAATATACTTCTTGGGATCCTTATTCCTGCGTCTAAGACTGTAAATGAAATATGTAGGATTTAACACTTACATTTACAACTTAATATTTCTGAAAACATATTTCTTATTTTGAATTTACAAAAAAAAAAACAGAAAAACGCCGGTTTTAAATGTTACGATTAAAAACTCCTTTTACGCACTTTTATAAAATTAATATAACAAGAATTATATTTTCGAAATATAGCTTACATCTTGCTAATAAAATCGTATCGTTTCCCGCCAAATAGTTCAATTGCCGTTGACACAAGTCCGGATCTAGCACATCTTCATATATTTGTCTATCAAATGGAAATCTATCCGAATCCATATCCAAACGCATAATTGCATTCACATGAATTATCATAAAATAATAAATAATAGTTGCACCAAAAAATACTTTTGAAATCATTTTGTTTTTTTTTTTAATTACACCATTTATTAATAATAAATCCTTCCCGCACAAATGCCAGTTTAAAAGTAATGCTTTGATTTTTAAACTCTGTATCTAATCAATATCTTGTCAACGTTCCAAGATTTCATGATTAATACTGATATCAAACTGGCCATTTAGTTAATTATAATAAACATGTCGATACTTCACTTACATTTGTCCCGTCTATGAGAAAATATAAATACAATTACTCCGTATTTTATATCAAGAAAAACAAGATAAATGTTGGCCTGTACTATATAAAGGTGGTTATGTTGGTGTGTATGTATGATTTCCACGGGCTGTAGTAGTTACTTAACTGCATGTTGTATTAGGTACCACTGACATGAGTGTTTCCTTTATTGATCTTATTATCGTAAAATAGTAGAAAGGAGAAATATAAGTATCAACTATGAGATTACAACAGAAGATAAATATAAAAGGTTGGGCGAGAAGAGTGGAGTCACTACACTATGTGCTATTAAGCCAGCCGAGGAAGGCGGCATTCTTGAAGTTATTTGTTCGATGGTGTGTTCATCTAAAACGTGAAGAGGAAACTTTTAAGGGGAAACTTTCATCTGCGGTAAAATCGAAATAGGAGCGTTGATTCTTCTTTATCATTTAATATCTTCACAGCGACGTCATATCATAGTATTTTCCCAAAGTATAAAAACTTAAAAACAACGCTATCGTGACGTAGATCTTATTACCAATTACTTTATTTTAATTAATTTATGTGTGATAAATAAAAGTATGTTAAAGTTGTTACAAATAGAACGATAAAAATAAGAGATAATAAAATAGTTCCAGGCAATGACTCACGCGTGATACATCGACTAGTAGATTAAAAAGATAAAGAATTGTTATTCCTTTCATTTTTTCATCAACTACTCTGTTTAGTCATTAGTCTCATTATAAAGCGCCCTAGTTTAGTTAATAGTAAAAGGCTGGAATACAATTGACTAGCCTATCACATTTGCTTATGTATTTATTTGACGACCCGTCTAGCGGAGCGGTCACAATACTGGTCTGACACGCAGCGGGTTCCGGGTTCGATCCCCGGTCAGACAGATATCTGAATGATGAATTTAGATTTCTGTTCTGGGTCTGGGTGAACAACAATACCAACTTTTCTTACCACTCCTATTTCTTTAAATATAATTCGTAACTCACTTTAAATAAATATCGTAAAATAAGCTCACTTTATCGAACTTTTTAAATTTTGCTAATGTAGCTTAGCACACTCTTTACACCACGCCACTGAGTCTATTATGACAATGGCGAACAACCTTATACTGTAGAAACTATACAACAATACCTGATCCATATCCTAATTTAAAAAATGTTTTTAGGCCTTACCACACATTTTAGACCAGATTTTCTGTTATTCTCCCTTATTACCACGATTGCTTGAATAAGAGCTGTTTAACGCCCGTTTGCAATATTCAATCTTCATCCAATTTTTGCTTTATACATTTCGAATTTTGTAAGGCAAAATTGAGTACATTGGTTTTTACTAACGTATTTTAAAAATAACAAACAATAATTATACCGCTCATATGCTTGGAAACCAATTTAATTCTTATCATTTCAATAAATAACAATTTGATAAGACAACTAAATTACCTTATAAAACAGATTTAGGTATACGACGTTAAATAAAAACGTGATTATTTTTTGCCCGTAAATAATGTACACAAAGAAATAAAATCAATCTGTAGGTATGTTTGTTACATCAAAATAACAGTTTTTACTGAATACATATAAAAAAATACACGGTACCTACTTATAAAAAATACAATTATTGAAAGTTTGCCTGCTTGTTTTCACAATTTTAACGGAACTTTCAATAGCAGATACAAAAAACCACGCGCGCCCCAATTTGTAAAAAATTATGTAGGTACAAAATTTCGGTTACATGATCTAGATCATGTCTCATTTTTAAACGTCTAAAAGAAAACTCCCATATGTTTATATCCTCAAAACCCAAATAATATTGGAAGGAATGGCTAAATATTGTAAACGGCGTTGCAGTACCTTTAATGGGTAGTCTCCATAACAAAACACCTTGTGAAGTGGTAACTTCTTGACGTTCAAAAAGAATTTTGTAACGGATCATTGAATAAAATAGTTTGATTTTGATTTTGGGTCCGTAGAAATTTCGATATAAAGCAATATTGTTTTATATTTAAATCCCCAAATTAACGGCCTGATATTAATTCCAATAAACATGAAACTGGGCGGGCTATACCTATTTTAATATAGGTACATATTTTAATGTAACATCTTTATAAATACACCCAGTATAAAGGTATTATATATATTTTTTATTCTGAAGATTATCTAATGATAAATAGAAGTATACTAAATAGATAACAAATTATTAATAAAAAATATAAAAACTGTCAAACAACTTTACTTCTCCACATTCTGAGATTTGATACATCATATTTACAACTTACTTGAACACATACACATAATATAACTACACTACACTATAATATACACTTATTTGTTTATTTAAGTTATACAATAACGAAGTACAAAAATAATAAATTCGCCCACTGTCATGGTACAATTTGATTTTTATTAAAATAATTTGTGAAAATAAAATAATATTATAACAAGGAATAATAAACATTGTTATAGATATACGACAATATGTAAGCAAAGCTAATAATAATAATAATTGGTGACACAGCTCTGTATTTTATATTACCATAACCGTTTTAATCTACTTTTGATCCATCTTTCTTGGACATTGTTATCTATTACAATTATTCATTTTTGAGTAACAAAACAATACGATCTCTAAATTTATGTACAATAAATAAATAGATATATCCAAGTCAGCACATATCAATTATGACCTTGAGTTACTAGTTCTATAGATATGATACTTTGCTTTAATTTGAACGTCACTGCGTCTTATTATCAGAAAATCCATTCGCCCTGTGAATGTTTCCGTTGACTGCAGTGTCTTTTTTCTTTAAATTTCCTGTAAATAAATAAAAAAAATAGTATACCATTACATATAACACAATCTTGTCGAACACAATTCAACTATCTTTACCTCTGTCCAACAAAAGCTTAAAGAAGACCGACATGGGCGCATCTATGACCACGGTTGCCACAAAGGACACCAAAAACGTCAGCACTGTGTACGCGAAGAACAGAAACACCTGAAAAACAAAAAAAATGTATCTCTTGCAGACCGATATCTACTCCAGAAATAAGTCAAATGAAAGAAGACACTTATTAACACAAACATGTAAACTTTGTGTAGTACCCCAGTCGCTGGACTTCGAAACGCACTTAGGCGAATCTTTAAATTCTACATTACAGTTAAAGGGTCGTCGTAGGAGATCGTAAACCACTTACAATATATTCAACGGAGAACCAAATAGGTTCCGAGCGGGAGTTGTTGATGATGACCATGAGTGAGAAGTGAAATAGATACATGGCGTAAGACAGCCGCGCTGGCAACTTCCACACCCGTAAAGACAGGAACCAGTTCACGGGACCTGGGGAACAACAGAAATTAAAAAATATAGACTGTAAGACAGATACATCACTTGGAACAGTTAACATTTGTGAAATAAAATCGCAGCAAAACGTCGGAAAATAATAGCTGCGAAACCTTTGACAGTTAACATGAGATTGTAGCAACAAAAGAGCTTGTCCACTGCTGGCAAATGGTAATTACCACCCATGGATATCTTTGACCATCTCCATTGGTACCTCCCTTATTCTTAGAATCTTATTGGCCCCTCCATCTTTCGCACATCGCCTCACACTTTTCTAACTAACGCAATTGAACTGTTCCATATCCCAAAGAACCGGAAAGAATTTTAGAAGGTAATAGACAACCTTTACCACGAGAAGTTTGTCACTATTTTTTTTAAATGCATCTTGTAATTAAACTTACCTCCGTATCCTTTCGCACAGGCGAAAATAACCCATCCGAGCGCCATCGCCCACGCCGGCCTCAGGAAGGAATTATACAGGCTGTCAACGGTTTGATTGTTCCAGTCCAGTTGTAT
The DNA here is from genome assembly GCA_018250295.1 of Spathilepia clonius. Taxonomy (NCBI): domain Eukaryota; kingdom Metazoa; phylum Arthropoda; class Insecta; order Lepidoptera; family Hesperiidae; genus Spathilepia; species Spathilepia clonius. Next base: position 1,277 of record DWRA01001099.1, on the reverse strand, counting down.
GGTTGGCAGTACTGCATATGCTACTAGGCCAAGAAGACCCAGCGATAACAGCCAAAGCAAGATATTTACCACCTAGAATATAAATCCACATACAGAAAAGTGTTTTAGTCAGGATTTGGACATCAGTGAAGTTCCAACAAAGTTATTCATCTACTGCGAAGGTCGTTGTCAACAAATTACTATCCCAATGCTGTACTCAGGTTGCCTCTTAAAGTAAGAATTTTTAGGCTATAGTACATCACGTTGGTCGCGAATTGGCAGACTTCACACCTTTGAAAACTTTTAACGAACTGTCACGCATGTATCTTCACAATGTTTTCTTTTATCGTTAAATTAAGTAATATTTATGGTTATTATGGTTATGACTACTATTATAAGTATAATTAATCTGTAACTGTGGTTACCAAAACAGAAGAAGAGTGACTACCCTAATACTCTCGTTTCGAGAGGAGCCTACGTCCTGCAGCGAACCCGATAAGCTCGCTGACAGCTCCTCAGGTATTTGGGTGGTACTATAACCAACAAAAATCCATTTCTCTATCGCCATTCAAATGTTAGTGAACGTTGTCCGATGAACATTTACTGAATAGGCTAAGTTAGAACGCCTCCTGCCATGTAAGATTATTACATCGTCAGCTGTCATACCAGTACTTCAGGAATGCACTTCTGTACTGCAGAAATCTGGTTACGGGTAAAAGCCATTTTAATACTTACAACGTGTAGCTTTAATTGTCTTCTTCTCCAAGTATGCAGCAAGTAACCATAGACCATTCCAACCATAAAGGGCGATGCGCGAGTCAGCGTATTTATGTAGTAGTATACAAAATAAAACATCATTTGGCTGGAATAGAAAAAACAATGTAAATCAAGCAGCGATAGTAAAATGGCATGAAAATTTATTTTCTATTGAAAAGATATTGTTAGCACTTAAGATTAAAATAAAACACTTCATGTTAGGAAACACTTACGTGCGGTGTTTTATTCCATTTATCATATTTTTCAAACCTTACTACTTATTGTAACTCTTATCATCACATAAAAGAGTTGCGGCGCCGCACCGCCAAAGTTAACGATCCTGTCGCAACGCAGAAATTTGTGTGTTAAAACGCGCCATATATTCTCTCGTTTGCTTGATAAGTGGTCTCGGTAGCAGACCGTTATGTTGCAACGCTCAAAGCTCCTCACCGCATTATATTGCGGCACCGCGTCGCAACGCATTTATTTGTGTTAGCCGTTATAAAGGTGAATTGGCAGGTTTTGCAGTGGTGGCTATATAG
>DWRA01001098.1:0-18751 GCA_018250295.1 Spathilepia clonius | reverse complement strand
TCATACCCCTAAGTCATAAGGGTTGTTCACCCTTAATATTTTTTTTAGTTTTTTGACGAAAATTTTTGTTTTCATTTTTTTATAATGTGGCATTAAAAATACATACAATCCTAAATTTTATTTTTTTATCACCAACCTCTATTTTTTATGGCCATTTTAGTAATTTAATCATTTTTATAAGGCAAAATAACGTTCGCCGGGACAGCTAATATGGACTAAATTAGAACAAAAGACATTGGCACTGACTTCGCCATAGATCAGTATCGCCTGATATTTTACCACCAGAATTAACATAGTTATGTACTAACGAGGATAAATATTCAGCGGCTTTAGTAGTTCACAACTATGCGGAAAGAGGTAAACAACCTTCACGTTTTTGTTATAATTTTTTTTAGAACCTTTGACAAAAATGTACCGTGTAATGTAAATATTCACAAGGTATACGCTATACAAAGGTCTTTAACATGAAAAGACCTTCGGTTTTTAATATATAGTGCCTAGAAATTTTGCCAACCTTCGGATAACAGTTTATTCAGTGTATTTTAGGTATGATTTTCATTTAGCTTGTTCTATGCACCAACACATAAATAATATGTGTTTCAACATGGACCCTGCGTAAGATTATCTAGTATATCCTTTATTTCTTTTTAAATACATTATTACCACTTCGGTCAATTTACGATAATTCCCCTTAGTTGAATAATTAGACCATTTACCAAATAACACTTAAATTTATATAAATAAGCAAAATTTAAGTGTCTGTTTGTATTGTTAAAACAATTGCTTCTTACTTTAGTTTATTGTTACTCGTTTTTACTTTACTTATTCAAGTACGCACAGTACTTAAAAAAAGAATTAAAATATGTATGTAATGTTACATTTTTTAACCGGGATGAAACCGCAGGGCATATCTAGACATGTATTTCATCAATCACTAATGTTCCGTTGATGACAATTCTTTAACATTATAACTAGAACATGATATTTAACCTTAAACTTTGTAGAAGGTTGCTTATGTTTTGCAAATAACATGTTAATTCGCTTATTGAATATTAGAGTGAAACAAATTCGTAAATCTCGACCTCTATGCATATGGGGATATTCACGGAATCAAAAGACATAGCAGAAGGAGCCAGTTAAAATTAAAAACCTGGCCATCATAGCGAATAAAATGCTTATATAAGTATAAAATAGAATAAATATATATATCTTTTTATAGTAATTGAATGTTAGTATTTATTTAAATACCTATTTGAAAAATATAACTTCAAAGAACACTCGTTGACTTTTATTGGGTATATGTGGTTTTGGTTTGTCCCTACTTACGTGCGACCTATCTACGTTTTTCATACAATCTGCATTACAACTTATATCTTCGTTGAAAAAACAAAAGTTCTTATTTCGCCGGTAGTTAAAAGGGACTTCGGCCAACACTTAACACACTTAATTCATTTAGTTTAGCATACGCGGCCGTAGAATTAGATCGTCCTTTATTTTATTTTATTAACTTATTTTAATTCGTGATATAATTTAGTTTAAAATGTCTTATAAGATAATCATTTTAGCTGTGTTTATATCTACTTTTTGTAGACTGTCAGCAAAAGTTGCACGTAAGTTTATAACTTTTTATTCGTATTTAATAGTTTTTAAACCTAATCATTTAATTGCTGAAATAGGTGTAATTGGTGGTGTAATAATTTAATTGTAAATATACTTTGAGTGTTGTTTAAAAAAATACTATGTGTTTTTAAAATAAGGATTACGAGTAGAGCTAGTAACAAATAAATAATATCTGTCCTTATTTATATATTTTGTTGCATATATAAATTTTTTTTTTTTCTGATTCTGAAACAATTAACAACTAACATAAATATATATATTAATGTGTGTTGAGCCTACGTTGGTTATAGGACTTTTTTAAGGATAAGAAGTGTCGGTCATAGTCCTAATATATCTATGTAGAACATTTAACGGCTGCCATAAATAAATATTAAAATGACATGGAGTAGATACGAAATCGTCGATAACATATATTTTTTAATCATTCTTGTGTTCAAAATGTACTTCATAATGAGGTTGGTCCTGGCATGCCAAAATGAAGTGGCCTTTTACAGGCTTGAGCAGTGGCCTCTAATTAAGTTAATTAGAAAAATGTTTAGACAATTAATTTAAACGGTAGAATTATCATGAGTGAAAAATTATGATAGCATATTTTAGATAAGTTATTGTCACTAAACTTTATAATATCATTAGGGAAGTTGATAAACTTAATATGAATGTACCTATGAATGCGTTAATTTTCGATTTTATGTGAAATAAAATGTTTAAATATTTTTCTAGTTTTAGCAAATAGTGAAGTATAATTTTAAATTACACGTGGCATAAATTTCAAAATTACCTGCTTGGTTACTGACTTTTTGATTTGTCAAAATTAACTTTATACTTAAAAGGTGTTCGAATACCTTCTGGGTCGAATTCGACGGCTTCACAGCCAAATATATTTCTTTTAAACTACCGCTTTGTAAAGCGCTGCTGTCTTCTGATCTGAAAAGTGTGGTAAGGTAGACATACGAGTACTTATTTGAGGCGTTCCAACTTAACCTCCAGGGGTAGAAACACCTCAGTGGCCGACCACAGGTAGGATTCTAATCTTATATGGGGTCGGTTACGGATGTCCATGGGTAGCAGTTGCCACTTACCATCATTTGCGTGCACGTTTACTACTTCCATCAAATATCAAAAATAACAGAATTCAATGCTAACCAAGCAATACTTTTCAATTTCATTGTAATTAACTGAATTTTGTTTGTACTATGTTTATTTTCTAGAATATATAAATTCACGTAATAGCCAATTTGCATTTAAATTATTTTATGTGATAATATTTTAAAATACTCAGCAATTTTCTTCGCATAAATATGAAACATAATGAAAAATTAAAATTTTAATAAGTAGATACGTAAATACGTTTTTCAATTCTCGCTAAAATATTGCATATAAATTTTGCAGTTGAAGTAAAATATCTTTGGCCAGATATATCACGATTGGAAAAAAAAACAGGTCTTATTAAATCTGAATAGTTAAATGTTAATATTTTTACATTAATCAATACGAACAAAAACAAATAATGTATGGATAATTTAAATGTTGGTACGAATCCTCGAATTAATTTAATTATAAATTGTATGATTACGTACCACCATGAAGTAGCACCATATACTCTAAAAGTATGTAGTTTATAAGTAAACCCAAAAACGCCGAATAAACTCACTTAATTTTTATCTTTTTTATTTTTATTATTTATTTTTAAATACATTTATCATGGTTTACGAGATAAAACTTTGATAGACGGAAAGCGACGGCTTTTTAATACGGTCACGTTCCTTTTGTTTTCAGAAGCCTAAAAATTAGTATACATGGCTCATAAAAGAAGTCTTGATTGATTATTATAAAGAATTAATTATTTCAGTAATTAATTAACAGGTTTCATTGCTGGTTATTATCCACACTTAACTCTTTGTACTAGTAAGTTTAATATCCGATTTAAAATAAAACGAAAAATGTAAATCATGAAAATATATCGTCAGTAGCACTATTTAACTGAAACAAGTTTAAAGAAAATCCTTACGTAAACGAGTTTATGAGTACAAAGTTATTTCCTCATGCTGGTTATTGGTAAATGTAAATTGTGTTAACTATTATTTATTACTTGTATTAATTATATGAAAAACGGTAATCATAGTTACATACGTAAAAAAGCATTCAGCCCTTTTAACTTCAAATTTGTTTAAACATACTTGAAAACAATAACCATGATTACTGATTTTTCTATTATTAATAGTTACCAAACCATGTTTCTGTTTCGGCCAAAAAAGAGGTTTCGGTCGATGGTTTGGTCTCGTCAATAAATCGGCCCAACCTTTCGGTTCAACCGAAACATACGTACGTGAACTGTAGGGAAGCGTTCGCTTGTAGTCGGGCATTTTCATTGCAGACATTTCGTGTCCACTTAAACTTTAGTATACCGACGAGCCACTGCTGATAAGTCAGTCTGACTTGTTTTATATTTTTTGTTTAAAAATGCTTATTATGTTTTCTCCTTATACCCATAGTTTGATACTCCGTCAAGCAGCAGATCAGTCAGCGACACCACAACATTAGGCTGCTAGCGCTATTTTTAATTAACTCCATGTAAGATAGTAGATCATTTATTTCTACGTTATTATGTTGTCATTCTTTTTATTCAAGAAATAAAAATATTAAATTTTATTTTATATTTATTTTTATTATTTAATGTCGTTAGTTACTAATTATTTAATAATTCATGACAAGGTTGGATGGCTTGTGTAGCGAAGTAAGTAAGGATAAATTATCCGGCTTGGTTTACTATTAGATCTCGCACCTTTTTAATGTAGAAGAACTGTCATATTTTATGATTGTATCACTAGGTGACTACGCTGTGATGAGCCTGGAGTGGCAATGCGCTTGGAGGGCTCCGGTTGTGTTCCATTAGAGATCCCGGAGTCCTCCAAAAAGCGCTCAGGACGGCCACCGGGGGGGTTTTAGTGCGGAAAGAATCCCACGGCACCGAGGTACCTTTTGAAGGTTTCCCTTCGTTAACAAAAAAAAAAGAAAAAAAGGTGTCTATGACACCCATGACGTTGCAAAAGGAAATCCTATTGTGGGATATGTCCGTAAAAAGCCTCATTGTAATGTATTTTTATTATTACACGTTTTTCTTGAATATGGCGGAACGCCAAGGTGGCAGACAAAATAATTATTTTTTATTCACCTCATGATACGGGTATCAAATGAAAGGGATTTGAAGAAGTATACTATAAACAAAATGATCTTACTAAAAAGCTTGTTTACAAAAACTTTTTTGATATAAATTTAGTTCATCTAATTATGAACTCATTATTTTCTCACGGAAAGGCGACCACATTGTCTAAGTAGGGGTAAGTACATTTAATAAGCCGTCAAGAACTTTGCAGGTTTCCTCACTGTATTGTTACTTCCTATGTCTATTAAACTGAGACAACGGTATTTTTAACAGTAAGGTAGGCGTAGGCGGCGAAAATTTAAAAAATTAAGTGATGTTATAACAGATGGTTGAAAAGTTATAAAAAAGGAAAAATAACGGATTCCTATAAAGTGTAGCTTGCTGTTTATTGTAGGGATTGAAACATAAAAATAAGCATTAACTTTAAATTTGAAAGTAAAACAAAAAGGGACAAGTGAAATTTGGAATCATGTAAATATCCCGAACTAAACAAAGGAAGCTCATATTTTTAGTAATTACCTACGTAGAACAAAAATGATGTGCTGATACGGATTCCGGATTTTAATCTTTCTGTTCATGATATCTTAACCATTGATGTCCTATGAGATGTAACGTAACATATATCAACTGTAATGTTACGTACATTTATATAATACTTTCTCATACGCCATAAAACGCCATAACGCCCTCTTGTTTAATAAGAGAAACGACGGATGCCTAATGGCCCCTGTACAAAACTTACATCATTAAAATGTTACAACTCGAAGTACAATTGTTTAGCGAAATATTTGCTCATGTAATTTTAGAATAATTAATTTACCTTACGATATAAGTTTGTAATGATTATTATGGAGGATTGAAGTAGAAACATATAGGTAGCTATAAAATAATGTTTAATAATGTTTAATGATGATAATATGTTCATTTTAGTAGAAAAGTTTGAAAAATAATACATATTTGATAGCTTTATAATCAAATTAGAATTCGATTTTTCGTCATGTATCAAAGGGTCACAGATTGTTTAGCAAAGGGATGAAACTTAGTTGAAAAGTGTTTATAATTTTTCCCATTGAAAACGAATAAAATCGACATCAGAAGTGATTTTATACGTCGTGGTAGAATAATTTTACTTGTTTTTTTTTAAACAAAAGTATGTTTAAAATATCATCCCGTTTTTAGGGAACGTACCTAGTACTTACATTAGTTAGTTAGTTAGTAATATTGTAGATAGATGTGAATAATTAATATTTCGTTTTTTTTTCAGCCGATTACATACAGATATGTCCTGGCCTAAAGTCTGACTGCTTGAAGGATAATATTCAAAGAACCATCCCGCTATTCGTGAAAGGCGTGCCAAGCTTAGGGTTAAACACAACGGACCCTTTACACATAGATTATTTAAAGTTGGACCTCTCTGGAGACTTGAAAATAGAATTCTTCAATGGTAATATTACTGGTGTACGGAAATGTATCGTGGACTCTGTGAAGTAAGTTTTATAGTATCTTTAGTTTAATTCCGTTTTCAGTTGCTTTTACAGTGTTGGTTTCTTTTATAAATATGTAATTTTAGCTACAAAATTGCCTTTTTCGAAATTTTTCACTATACATGTTTTTTTATTTTTGTACTGTGTGTATAGATTTGACTTACAATTTTTGATTTCGTTTCTATTTTCTTTATTAACCTTTTTAATTAGCCTTGTATGTAAGAGATTATATAAATATTATTTATTAAATATTATTATACACGTTTAACACAAAATATTTCTTATATTCCATTTCTTATTCTATTCCTTTTACAGGTACGAAAACTCTATGGCCGACCTTCTAGTACATTGTGATTTAATAGTCAAAGGGAAATACAAGGCTACTGGTAAAATCCTGCTTTTCAGCATAAATGGAGATGGTGATGCAAAAATTAAAATAAGTGAGTTCATTTTATTTAAAATTAATTTACAAAATTTGTATGAAGTAGTAGAGTTTGTTTCATTTGATAGACCGTAATTTCTATATCAATATCTAGTCATGAATATAAGCCTATTAGAATAGCAATAGCCTGTGGTTTGTCTAATCTAATTTACTTATAATTATTTGCCTATATTACTTTGTATGCCTATACAATATTTTTATGTATTTACAGAAAACTTGATCGTGAACGCCAAATTGTTTTTCGAAGATAAGGTCCGCAAAGGAATTAAATACCACGAAGTTAAGAACATAAAATGGACTTCCCGTTTCGGCGACAAAGTGTCATTCGTGTTTACCAATTTATTTAAAGGAAACTCTGAATTAAGTAAGTTTCTATTTGTAGCGTGCAACAGTTCTGTACTTTCAATGGAAGGTACAGTTGGGCTTAAATATATGTTTTTGTGCTGAAATCTATAGTTGTCTGCTCTATAGATGGTCACAAATATTTATGGGCGGCACTTACCATCAGGTGGATTGCAAAATCTTTTGCTACTACAAAGTTAGAAAAAAATCTTCTGAGTGACGTCATGATTCTCGTTTTCACCAGCGATAAACACAGCAAGGCCTAATTAGGTAACGCCGAAACTAAAGGGGTACCAAATCAACAACTTTGATTTCACCATTCGAGTTTCATTAGACGATTGGAAAGCTTACAAATCCGTACGCTTCTTTGCTAATGATCTTCATGATGATGCGATGATGCGTTGTTGAATAGATTTTTTGGCGCAGAAAACGGCCTAACACTTAGACATTGGACTTGTTTGCTATGAGAATAAAGAAATAATTTTCATTTTAAACTTTGTCAGAATCATTTGAAAAACACAGAATTTTTGAATCATTTGAAAAATGTCATTTTCGTAATACAAAATACAACCAAATCCAATCGAAATTAACATAGATTTAATTACAGAAGGTGTATAAAGTTCAATTGAATCGTGTATCTATTTTGTGTGCATAAAAAACATAATTTACCCTAAGCCCTTTTATAAATTGACCATGCGTGACTTATAGAAACCCGTTTGTTTTTTTTAGGTCAAACCATTTTGACTTTCTTGAACGAGAATTGGGAGCAGGTAGTGGGTGAATTCGGTAAACCAGTGGTCGACGCAGCGCTTCAGAGATCACTTGAAGTTGTCAGGAAATTTTTCAAATTAATCCCTAAAGATGAACTAATAGCGTAGTTTTATGTAAGATATAAGTAATTTTATAATATATAGAGTTGTTAAATAAACCTATTGTTTTAAGTGATTAAAATATTTTATTTCGTTTATTAATTATATTTTCCTAGATCTTTGTCATAGATCGTGTAGAAATAGTTCTATATAAAATATTTTTGTATGACGTTATAATATAGTGTTACATAGACTCCTTAGCCAACGGATACCAATCCATATTTGAGAAATTTATATCTTTGTAGGTAACATTCGTGAACAATACTATTCAACGGTTTTTACATTGTTTAAAATTCGATACGTTACTATGATGAGCTGTATTTTTTTTTCTAAGAGACTTAAAATGATTTCTTAGAAGTTTCCTCTCATATCATACTTGTAACTTTGCTCTATCTTAATCCTCGCAGTTATAAACTCACGAGAGACTGCAGAAAATTGTAGCGAGGCTATAAAAATGAAGATAAAATACTTTGACATTAAATAGAACTGATTGTACGCTTCGTTTCTGAATGTATCTTTCATTTCAAGAAAACTGCTTTTAATGATAAAAGACATCGGGTAGTAAGTTCTTATTATTTTCTAAATTCTTGTACCTACTGTAGGTATGTTTTTAAAAAGATAATCTATTGCTAGTTTTGTGCTCTATTAATTACACGCACACATACTTATTGTTACACACATATTTCTAAGTTCTTGAGTTTCATTGGGAGAGTGTGAATGCCGGCCGACTTACAAATGAGATGACTATCTTACTCGTCAGGAGTGTCAACGCATCTGTGATTTCCTTGAGATGGAACCCCTATTCTATATGGAGTTTGTGGGTGGCAGTGACAATTCGGTGGCCGAGATGCTCATTTGCCACTTCGATATTATGAATAAATATGTAGTATGTAATAGGTACTCCAATAATCGTACCGTAATTATTTATGTGTGAACACTCATAATAATGAAATCATTTAAACGCTAGGGCGTATTTTATCTGCGATCGGCTACAGACATTGTAGGAGAATTAATTGGCTTGCCATTCGCACCTTATAACGTATATTATAATAATTTGCTTCCAAGCTTAATAAAAATATAAATCGTACCTTCTCACAAGTGTCACATAACTAGGTATATCATCCATTAAAAAAATAAAATATAATGGATACCTTTGAAGGTGATATTAAGTGGAAGTTTAGGTTATGGGTCTGTAATTATTTATATTAAGTATAACTTGTACTAGCAATTAGCTGTAGATTTTTATTACACGAACATTAAAATTGCGTGTTAAAATATCATTTAAAACTCCACTCAGAGGCTAAGTCTATTGCAATGTAAATAAACCTTGTAAGGAAAACTTATGAGTATGTAAAATTAAATGAATCTCTATAGACTTCGTGTCAGTTTAACCCATTGACCTGCATTCGTGTCACGTAGTGCAACGCTCTCGCATCTAAGGAAATTAGAACTATGGTAGTCTCGGTCGACATGGACTACGGCACGTCATAATTAGAGGCTCATATACAGTTTGGGGCCCTATTAACAAAAATTTAATGAAAAAAGTTCAGGTACATACCTTTTTGAGGCAAATCATTATTTTATATTGTACTGAATAAAATGAACTGAACTAACTGATTAATAAAATTTAATGTAGATAAAAAAACGGACAATATGTAAATTATTCAATATTTAACACCGGTATAGATAATATTATGGAACAAATTTTAAGCTATAATGCTATATCCTCATTTATCTGTTTAAATTCACTAGAATTTTCTAATTATTCAACAGCAATTCTTAGTACAAATTACTAAAATCTCTCTCTCCTTTCTTCTATAACAACAAAGTGGATGTTTTGTGGCTAGTTTAGACCGGGGGCCCTAAGCCCAAGATTCCATTTGAAATGACGGAAACAGCTATTTGTAGTTACGTTATAAGTATCTCGGCTATTGGTATACTAAGTGTTAGCTGTCGAGTAGTTCGAAACACTTAAATACACAAATTAAGTTTGTATCACGGCTCGATTTCATCTCAGCTTAACCTATTAACCTGCACTGAATCGCATCAGGCATAGGTAGAAGGGTTTTACGCTAAGTTATCTAGTTATTTCAAATAAAGCATACAGTTTTTGTGGAGTTAGTACGTTGTAAAGTAATATTATTTTAGAAGAAATAATTTACGAATAAAATAACGAGTATCATAACGGATTAAATGTAATATTTACAACATTTTGACGGCGTATCATGTCGTGTCGGTAAAGTTGTTGTAACTACTAAATATAGATATATGTAAATGACATTATCGTGATTCTGGTGGGTATCTAGAATTAGCTATCAATCTTATCAAATATGTAAATAATTACTACATTACGAGCAAAGTAGCCATACACCTACATGTTATGGACGAATAATACCTGCAGGAATGAATATGGAAACGTAAATTCACCCCAAACTATATCCTTGATCAGACCTATGAAATAATTACACGGATAAATAAATAATGGTTTTCTATATAAGCAATATTTACTATACATACCGATACAAACTTTAAATCGAGTTTAAATAACCGGTTTTATTTCTTTCTAAAAATGGTCCACAGTATTTTAAGAATGTATTTAAAAGGTGTACTTCTATGAAAATTTAAATTTATGAAATTATTTGTTTGAAATAGTACAAAAATTGACTTACCGACAGGAAAATCAAAAGGATATATCAAATAAAAGAACTCAGACATAAAACCGAAAGGATGAAATCCCTCCTCCAACTTAAACTTCGGTATCAAATAGGTTTGTGTCTGGGGCATGCTACTAAATTTTATTTTAGTTCTGTCCTTTCCGTTCAGCCAGTCTTCAACGTGGTTCGCCTTAATACTATTTTCTGTTACGACTACGTCCAGACTTATGTTTACAGGTTCTATATAGTCTTTAAGGATATCTCTTGTTATAGGTACAATGGGTACATTCGTTACAGGCACATTTAGTGAAGTAATAGAAGTATTTTTGAACAACAAATTATTTAACTTTTGACGACTAATCTCGTCTTCTTTGGCTCTCTTCAAGTTATTATATTTCTCCAGCCAGGCCTTCAGCGCAGTAGAATTATTATTATTTTTCAAAGAATCTCGTTTGCTTACTGTTGTAGTACTGCTTTTACTGTTCTCCATTTCTAGGTTATGAGCATTCTCCATGTCATTGTGTGGTTTATGTTGACTATTATAATTGTCTCTGTAAATAGTCTCTAAGCAGTTATCCCACACTAACTTCGACGGTTCTGCTAACTTCCCGGTTATTTCAGTTTCCTCCGCGGATATTGTTTTTTTATTAGCTACGTCATTTCCAACGGCAGATTGAAGCACCAGAACATTTCCTCCGTTTCCATCGTAATATTTTTTCTCGTTGGATTTCGCTTTTGCAATCGGATAAACTGTGGAGATTGCCTGGAAATTTTCTTCTTGTACATCAAACGAGTTACTTGGCACGCTGGGACCAACGACATTAAGATTGTTTCCGGCGGAGGCCGCAGGCGTTTCTTCCGATTTCGTCCGGATTCTTGGGATTTGCAAGGCAAAGGCGGTTTCTGTGGAGGCTTCTGGTAATGTTTTTATCTCAGTCGTTAGATTCGCCGGAGACGTGGTTATTTTCATTTGCGCGGTAACTTGATTTGCCAGCGAAATTGCGAAAATTAGAGCAATCGCTGACATTTCTTATCGTTTGTTCTGTATTCACTTCATATTTATTTTTCACAGCGTATGTTATTACCCGGTATCGATGGAGGACTGAGCCGGAGGCGGACATTGGATAGAGGATTTAGCACTTAAAGGTCTGCCCGACGGCGTTGCACAATCGTATCACGCCGACTTCACTGTGCCCTTACTGGATTATGTAAAGAGTAGCTCATGACGAAATATAACATAATATTCTTATTATATCTTATTTTTAAACCATACAGTTACTGTAAAATATAGTTACAGTACAAAAGAAATTATTAAAGTAATTTAAACAATCTTAAGCTTTATAGTAAGTACCTTTTCACCTTCAAGTTGAAATTATTTATCTACGGTAAATTACAAACGTAAATACTATGTGCATTATTAATTAGTTTTCATTTCAAGATTTTTCTTTAAAATTGTTTCAAAATAAACGTAATGTATTATTAAAAAAACTATATAGTGTCTGATAATATGATACTCTATATCATTGGTTCTAGAAATTCATTGGTTTTATTATAAGACTCAAATCAATGTTAAATGTCCAAGCGTAATCCGCAACAATATAATTATGTAACGGCTTCAACGCTATTATCAGAAGTAGAAACCATAATAATGCGTAGGTAGATAGCACCATGACAGTAAAAGCTATAGTAATAGTACACAAAATAATGTTCTTTGTAATTACACACCAATTAATACATAATAATAAGAAAACACGTTCCACCGGAACACGTGACAGGAGTGCACTCTGGTCTCCAATAGTTGTTATAACAACCCAAAAATAGTATAGCCACAAAGGCGGCAGAATTTTATGTAACTCGACTCAGCACCACCATCACCACACCTATTTCTGCTTACAACAACGAATGATAAGACATATTTATTCCAGGCGTACCAGATTAGGTCTCATGTAGACCTCTAATCTTATCTGGGGTTGATGACAGATGTCTATGGGCGGCATTGGCCACTTACGGTAAGGAGGACTGCATGCTGCTTTGATAGCACTACACAATAAAAAATATCTCAGTGATTGGTGTTACGTCTAGATTATACAATTACGGGAATTCGTTATACATATATATTCGTCATCTAATAAACATTTTATTTAAAAAATAAAGTTTCATCTTGATTGGAACCCAATTATCTAGAATTTAATGTATATGGTCTTTTGTGATATTATTAGTGTTTAGATTGAAAACGTTTATCAGAATTTTGCCACAAATATCAGACTATGTAATTTTACTCGGGAAACGGGATATTCAGATTCGTGGAACATAACTTTAGTGTTCAAACTCGTGCCTCCCGTTCACTAGCATTGGCTTTATATAGCATATGAGAAGTATTATGTAATTTTTGGAAATTGCAACCAGTTAAATTTGCGATGTTGCGGGTTTTTGTGACGATCTGGTACTCATTTTAATAGTCCAGTCCCAACCAAGAAGTGTCAATGCCTCTTTTTCAGTGGATATCGCAGGAGACGACTAAGGGATTGAGTCCAGGAGCTTACTACTTGTAACGTCAGTTTGCAAAGTTATTCGTCTATTGTTATCTAAGCGAGCGTTGTCTTTTCTTAAAATGATCTATTTTAAATTTAAACGTAAACTTATGATCTAGAAAATCTTAAACGCTCAACATGCGCGGTGACCGCGGTAAAATCTCACTTTTACACGTATGACCGATCTGTATAGGTATTGATATAATCTGGTTTAGTATTTATAAATGTTCTTTCTCATGTTTTCTTATTTCTTTGTCTTAGTTCTGCTGTTCTGCTGTAGTTAAACTGATTTCTTGCCATAAAAATTATGGTTCCCATCTTTTCTTAGAGTATGTGTCCATTAACTTCCGTTATTAGTATTAATCAATATCAAGTTTTTGCTTATCAAACTCGAGATTTTAATGATTTCTAGTAGGTATAAACTGTCAAGTTCCAATCTTCAAAACATTGCGTAGATTTATTCATATGGGCTTTGGCTAAAACTATGTCAACTACTAGCAACTGTTATCTTGTTATTTTGACATGAAAGTTGCTGTACAAAATACTTTTTACCAGAAAAATCTTGAGAACAGATTCCTCGTATCTCCGCCGACTTCAGTGGTTCTTGAATAATTCATCTCTTCTTCGGAGGTGCGGACGTATCGTATCCAAATGTACTTTTATGTACCATTTCGTATTTGCTAGTCACTTTTGAATCTAATTTTCACCAATATGTTTCAGATACTGTATTTATAGTGTCGCTTTTATATAACGTTTTTTTTTGGATGAGTGAAGTAGTAAACGAGCTTGCAGTCTACTGGATGATAAGTTTCTGCCGCTCATGGAAATCTGTAACCGACTTCATTTCAAACCGGGTTTCTACGTGAAGCCGACCACAGATGGGTTGCCACTTCTGAGGACAAAGATATTTGCTTCGTATGTAAATTAGATTTATACCCATACTCTTCCCTATGATGCGACTGGAAAGTACTACAGCGGCCGTGATACTTCCTTGGTCGAATAATATTGGATCTATCACCTATTATATATTCAAAATTTTATGACTATTTAATTTGTATGATATCTTTATAATAAATCATCCAAATAGAAATCAATGTACAGTATAGATAATAGATAAATGTCTCTTGAAAAAGTAAATATTCTAATCGGATTTTCCAGTCTAACCGGGAGAAAATAAATTTCACATGATCATACAATACCCCAGAGAGACCTGGCGAAGCTAGATAGTAATTTGAATACCGTAAACACCGTTTCAGACCTCAAACTATTCCCGAGCATTCCACTGATATCTCACGTTAGAATGACGGAAAAACCACTTGAGAGTTCACGGCAATACCGACTTTATGGTCAAAGGTGTGAAAAGAGTGGGATGTATCTTTTGCCGTGGAGTTGGAAACGAGGGCACGCGGGCGGTAGGCCAAGTATGTGTGTTAAGTAAACATACGGTTTTTCTTTTAGGCGGTTTCTGAGATTTTTTAAAGTAAATTGACTGGTCGCAGGTGGCTGAGAAACGGGTCAACGGGCCTAGCGTGTCATGTTCATGTGTCACCAGGGACGCATTAAAGATCTTGAAATCGAAACTACTTGTTCTACTCGATTTACAGCCCTTGTAACTTTTAACTTTGGTGTGGGTACAAGCTTATACTCTTTTCGTTTGGGGCGAATAGTTTGTAGACATTTTTTTTTACTTCTTACTATATTAATACTCTATTCGACTGTAATGATTTCATTACTGTTGATGTTACATCAGACAACTTTTAACAAAGTAATTTAGTATATTAATTATTATACATTGAAGCAAAAATAAACCACTTAAATATATTGCGTAATGTAACACAAAATATATATAATTAGATAAACAATAGTAAAATTTGTCACTCATAATACTTACTACTACGTAATTAATACTTAATCCAATATACCGTAATTTTTTGTCATCTTGTATAATTTTCAATGCGTTGTTTCTTTAACTGGTACCATCTGAAAGTGAATATTTCAGTAACAAATTACATACATACATTACAATACATAAAATATTATATTGATGCTTAAATCCATCTCTGTTGCAACATGGCACATATTAATTCCCGCGACAAGTAGGCCGCGTGTCCCTCGGTGGCCATCTTCTTATCCTATCGGTAATTAATCTGGATCTTAGTTCTTTTTAAACTTAAGCGTAGTATGTACTATGTTTACGTGGTGACGATGGCCATGTTGGTCCTTTTCCGACGAGTCTTCGGCCCAGCTTTGGGTGGCCATGAACGAGTAGTTAACTATACCTATTTATAATATTATTCTATTGAAAGTTTAAAATATTTCTACTTATAAAATAGCAATTTAAAATCCTTTTAGGGACAAAAGCATTTAAAATTACAGCCATGCTTATAACTGATTTTAAAAAGTAGGTTTTGTATTTGACTGTTATGTTCATAATTATGTCTGTATCCATACGCGATTTTCTCAAAAATTACTAATCCGATTTGGATGGGATGTTCGTAATAAATATCAAATATTACTGAATAACGTTGAATAACATGATATTATTTGAGTCATGCGTAAAAACTACGTAATCATATAAAAACTTTAGTATATTTTCAGTATAAAGCTTATTATTGTTGCATACGACAACAAAATTATTCGTTAAATATAATTACCAGACAAACCTGACTTAAAATGAATACTAAAAAACGTATAACAAAAAATTTGATCCAATTTTGTTAGCTGATTTATGACGTAGAACCGGCCCTTAGAAACTAATTAAGCCCAATATAGATAGAAATGACCAAAGATTTATAGGCAATTTCCTCTAATATCCTGAGTTATAACTGAGTTCTCCAATTTAGAGATATAACGATATTCAATTGGTCACAAGTTGGAATTAATTTTGCAGTAACTTAAACGATTTCCTAATTCCGTTTAGCAAGATTATTAACGTGACTTACTTATTACGCTAGTGTAATATGTTTTAAGACTAAAACTAAACTACATAGATGTTTTTAATTTAAATACATTATATTATATACATCATTTTTTAATAAATTATTTGTACTAAACATATTTTCCAATCAATTATAACAAGTGACACAAGTTCTTAATCCAAGACGTTTATTAAATAATAATAATTGATCTGATTTATCAAATGCAGCAATATCATATAGTGTAAATCGTGGTGCCTGCTATATAAATTGAGATATTGATGATATAGGATATTGCCGGAAATATCTACAAATTATATTGTCTTCGATATGACTTCAACTGATATTATTCGTCCAAACATTTTTTATAAAATACGTTTTTGCAAATATATATTCATAAAAAATAAAAAAGGCAAAAATCCGAATGGATTCCCTAAAATGTCATCAAATAAAGCGTTTTATATCTACTCGCTAAATGAGAGCACGTTCATATAAAAGTTTTTACTGAAAACACTCTGTGGGAATTTTTACACGCTCGTTTCAGTGCATTGAAATTTTTCAACTAGAGCAGAGTTTAAAACGAAATTATAAAGAGGCTGCGAGCTGGCAGTTTGCATACGAATTGTTTTAAATGGCTCTACGCTGGTTACATCTAAAACGATATTTAATGAGCAATTAAAGGATAGATGTCCAAGAGATAGAAATATAATACCACACATAACGCTTTCTACATTTGAAGCGCCACACTAGGATGTTTCCTGTGTCGTGGGTGCAACAATCGACCCAGAATTGAAATCTTAATTCGTTATTTAGATATACTAAATGAACTACTAAAGCAGGTACAAGAATGATGACCATATTTAGACAAAAGGATCACAGGTTGCCCCTCGACCAAGTGGAGCGATAATCAGAATAAGACATCGGGAAACCAACGCATTCAGAGGGCACAAGACCTGTTAGAGTGGCGCCAATTAACAAAGGCCTACGTTTAGCGGTAAGTCTAAGTAATACAAAAGGCTGTAGTGTTTTTTGGTGGACTACGATTAAATAAAATGTATAGGTAGTTCATGAAAATTGTTTTTTCTACGATTGTAGTATACCAAATATCAAGTGGTTAATGCCGCTTATAGGCTAAGGCTTAAGTACTTTTATACGGCTTAATATCTCGTTAGCTTACCTTACCTTCAAACTAAGACAATACGATATTCTTCAAAAAAGCGTGGAAAGAAATTTCCATAGAGGCGAAACATAATGATTATTCTAGCTATTATTCACGAGCAAAATTGTTCATTTAAAAACTTCATACGTAAAAGTACATCGTTAAAGTATGAGATCTTATAGGTTTTTATATCAAAGTCTTATAGTCAACAAACGCGGCGGGGTAAGCGTAACTCACACGGAAACCTAATTAGGAAGTCAAACAGACGCTCCCCAGCCACCAGATTTAATTAGAGTTCTTAAGGCAAGACTTCTAGGCGACATCGGAAATAAACTACATTTACAATTTAATATAACTACGTAATTATGTACGAAAATATTATATTTAAGCGATATTTTTAAAATGACATTCAGTTGTTAGTTTGATAGAACTAAGTGACACTGAAATGGTTGAATCGATTGTAACGAGATTTTTGTGGGAATGTAGGGGCTTTGTAAAGAATAGCTTAACAGTTTTATCTTCGTTTGCGTGATAATAAGAAAACACAATATATAGAACTCCTGACGTATCTCTGTATTAAGCCCATTGAATTTTGAAGATAGTATACAATCTATATAGCCAAAATTATCGTAATTGACTTACTTTGCACCAGTTAAATTAAGAGCAATAATAAATTACAGTCTGTTCGAATAGTTTATTAAATTTGTAGAAGGCGCTGGCTAGGAAGATATTATGTTACCAATAACGGAATTAGAGAAAACAAACAATAACGAGAAATCTAGCTAGTCTATGTCTAAGAGAAATTGAAGATAACGTGTTTCACAAAAAGGCTAGAGTATTAAAAGTTAGTGACTACAGTTGGATCTACCCAATATACAATAATTATATCAGACTAACCCTAACTCAATTCAATTACTAATTTATTACTTTTTCTGATTTTTTTCTGGATCTCGTCAATCCTGCTGATTTTTAATATTTTGAAAGCAAAAATTACAAATTGATATGATGAAGACTTGCAAAACGGATAAAGGTTGTCATTATGTTTACTGTAAAATTTTTACGTACTTTAATTTAAATTTTCTTTGAAAATGTGTACCTTTAGTTATGTAGTAGCATACATAACTAAATTTCGACAATATTAAGAAATATGAATCGTTTAGTGGTATTTCCAATTTATTTACTCTATATTATACTCTTTGAAACAAGTTTCAACCGAAACAAATTCGTGCACATTACGTAGGTACTTAATAATGCACAGTATTATAGCACAGTATGGATAGAATGGTGATAATTTATGATATTAATTATGTCGTAAAAGATATCATTTCATAGTGGTCCTATATTAACTGTAGGTAATTGAAAATTAATTCCATACATGTTTGGGAGTCAAAATTAAGTTACATTGGTCGCATATATTATGTCGTGTATTCTGAACAATTGTCGCTAATGGATAAATGTAAATATTTTATATTCTCAACATAAAACAATAAGTCAATTTTATTTTAATAATACACTGAATTAAATTAATTTTAATTAAAATTATATACAATATTTACAAATTAACTAAATTAA
>DWRA01001097.1:0-18753 GCA_018250295.1 Spathilepia clonius | reverse complement strand
CTGCTGTTATTAGGCAGAAACAAGTGTGGCGGTGGTGCCGCCGGAGTCGAACTACAAAGGGTTCTACCACCTTTAAAAATTATCTACCACCTTTACAAATAACAAAAAGATGATCAGCCGACGCGGTACTGTGTATTTCAGATTATTTATCCTCACTTACCGAATATAGTGTAAATACAATAAATCACGCCGCATTATTCACAGCCTGCAAAATCACCGTACTAAGCGTCGATGTGGTCAGCCACACTAAATGAAATTTAAACCATTAATAGGTGTAATTTGAACTATGAGTTAATAAACATGTCTATTTCAGCTTGCAATTCGCCACCTCATTATAACGGCCGGTTGAGAATTTTAGAATAATTTTACATTGAAAAAAACATTTTTATAGAAGGCATTACTATTTTAAAAGTAAAGTCTATTATATGAAAGAGCGAGCCTCTTATTCTGCTTCGAGTTAACGCCTATTCAAGACTTTTGTATGCCTACATTTATTTGTATTTAGGGTATTGTATGAAGTGCGACCTTTATAGAATAATCGCTTTAAGCGGAAAGTGCTCGAGGAGCGCTATTTATTCAAAATCCCGGAACGCCGAAGCAAATAACCCGCCAGCGGATTCTTCGGGCCAACGGAGCCGTAAAATACGTTTTTCTCTAAAGATCCTAGTCTTCGGTTCCCGCGGCCGCGACGTTTACTTATTCAGTTTAGCAGTCACGGTAAAACGAGCTGTTACAAAATTGCCGTTAGGCTCATATCGGCATGAGGATTTTTCCAGCGAATTTAATAACTTAGTGGCGCTTCACATTTCGCATTAACCAGTGTTGCGGTGCCGCGCTTTTTATGCAAATGCTCATCTGACACCGTCTTTATATCTTTGTAGACTTAACGTGGATATGGAGAACGTATTTCAGCCAATGGAATAAATTCAAACATTGCTCGTATAAATTTGTTTCTTATTTTGGCTTTATTCGGTATTTCAGTTACGAATGAAACTGTTGTGCTTATCAAATAATGATAGCAGCTGTTTCATATTATAATTCTCTACCGAAAATCCGAATAACGGCATAATTTACTTCTTTTCAGTCAGACGCAAAAACGAATCCAGAAACATCTAGACCCAGAATAGAAAACTAAATTCCTCATTTAGTTATAAGTCGCCCGTGAGGCATACGTACGGGCCTAGATCCAGTATAAAGGGAAGCCTTTAAAGCATCTTCATGAGACCTATGCCCAGCAATGAGATTGGAATTGATTAAAGATGATGATAATAAAATATACAATATAAGGAAGATTGATGCACTCGTGAGTGTTCAATGACCATTTGACAATTAATACTTATGTTACAATGTGTATGTAACATGTGTTACACACGTATGTATACTATAGCGTTACAAAATGTACACACACAACCACAACATGATATCTTCATGAAGGAGCACTGAAGTGAAATGTATAAGACGTCAGAAGTCTGAGACGGTAAAGGCGGCGAGACGGTAGGTGTGGATCCCCTCGTGCCCTCCGGTTGCAATATCTTTTATTTTTTCATACGCCGTCTTCAGCCCAACCCTATTGATATGAGTTGCGGGATGAACGTCTGCCGGTGTATTGATCCTTACTCTTACATATATGTGATAATATAGTGCGGACCTCTACTTTGTTGCACCTGCTTTATAAATACGTGCATACACATTGTGTACCATTGAATACCAGCGTTGCAGGCGACCTTGGTTACCTGTAACATTAAAGCTGAGTGGAGACCTTTTCGGTATACCTTTCTTTCTTTTAATATCTTAATTAATATTGTTCGTTTGTAATTTTGTTAATTTTTCTTTTATAATTATGTTTTGTGTTTTTTCCTTTTTACGGTTAAGTTTACCGAATAAACTTTTTCTTTCTTTCTTTCTTTCTTGTATAGATTTATATGACTTAGTTTGCCACAGACCGTATCTAACACGTACGATATTTGAGTATAACAGTTTACCGTATAAAACATATTTCGGCATCTTAACACGACGACGAAGGGTGCACAATTTCTACGCTACCATAGGTTGAATACATAAGAGATGAAATAGTAGATTCTAAGCGAAATCTTACTTAAAAGAATTGTAGTTAGTATTTAGATATGATAGTAATTTAACTTGATACAAACTACAAATAAACTCCGTTCTCAACAATAGTTCTTGTTAACCGCAAGCTCATACTATTGCAACCATCGTAGCGCAAATAGCCTAACGAAATGTCCGAGAACACGTAGCAGACTGTAGCGCCGTAGCAACTGTAGCACCATACAGCCCTCTACGGCTCCGAGCACTACGGAGGCATATCGTTTGTTGAAAAATAAAGAACGGGACAAAGCCGCGAACCACCGTATCTCCAACAAATTAACGATATGCCGTATGGAATTACTGAATCAAGCTACACACATCGTAGCACAACGTAATATCGACTACGCCGCTACGAGGATAGGGTGTAGAATACTGGCGGCGCAGTTAATAATGCAGGTAAAAATGCGTGAGTAGTAAATCAGGACGAGGGAATAATTTTCCCGGGCGAGAATGTGGTAAATCAAGGAGGCAACGTCGGCTCCCCTCTCGTCGCTATACAAATGCGTACTGTAATTAAAACTGTAGTGAATTTAGAATAGAAAACTATTATATTCAACACGCAAAGAGATAAAGGCCGCTCAAGTGTGAACCGCGCTCAAAGAGCCGTCGTGCGCTAGAATGGTTATTTTCTAACTGAAATAAAAGCAGAACAATATAATGATGGCGGTTTTATGACTCGTGATATAACGTTGGCATATCTATTATTTTAAGTAAGTTTTGTGTGACGTCTAGTCGCATAATAGTATTTCAGTGCAGTGTTCTTTGCAATTCAACTTTATCGCCGTTCACCGGGTTCGAATCCAGAGTTCAGGGATGTTACAAAGTTATGCGTACCTTTTGAATTGAAAAAAATATGCACGAGAGTTCTTAATTAGTTTTAGCTAATAAAAAAACAGTTAATATAACTAAAAAATTAAATCGTCAGAATTATAATTAAATAAACTGTACAAAAATGGTAAAAATGACGGTTCTAAATTGATATTTAAACAACGTTATAACAAAAACTAATAAAAAAAAGTGATCATAAATTATAAGCCTATTATGTCTTAGCATCTATAGGTGCTAAAAATAATATCTTTTTAAAGGTTGTGACTCAGACAAGTCTCACTATAAAGGACTTTATTCTTTGCTGTTTTAAACTAACGAACCTTAGTTCTTCCATAAACGTCGATAACGTTTATCTCATGATAACAATTGAATAAGACTTCTCAATGTTCCCGGTAATGTACTATCAGAAGATTAATAATATTCGGAGTTACTAAACACTTTTTTAAAATTTGGATCATTTTTTAAATATTGTCAGCGATACAACAACACTGTAGAGCCATAACATTTCAAGTTGAGTAGTTCACCATAGAGCCGCGATTTGATACGTTACTATGACCAAATCTTCCGCAATTTTGTTTGCAATCTTGCATATGGACATGCAAGAGTAAAAGCAAAATTCTGATAACCCTGCTCGATCCACTAGTTAAAAAGCATTACAAGCCTGTGTAAAAGCTATGACATCAATCGCCGTACATCATATTACCTATTACTTACTTTAAAACACTTTGCCTAGTCATCACTTCAATCTATTGTTGCAGGGGAGAAAGATATTAAAACACCCTTTAGATATTACCAATAACTCGAAAGCGAAATGGTTTTGGAATAAGAATAAAAAATACAAGCTCGGAAATTGCATTTTCGTTAAGAAACGATACTTTGAAAGGGAAATTGTTGAGTCATTGAAAATGAAAGTTACAGTAGAAAAACATTTTTATGTGTGTCAAGTTGTCACACTGTTATACTGTGATAATGAGACTGGGGAAAACCGGTATATTTATGGCCGGTGTTACGTAGTACTATTAATTATTCTGTTCCGGTGTTCCAACTAACTTTTCTGTTTTAAGGGTTCCAACACACTTGGTATCGATTTTACAATTATGTTCTGTTAGGACAATTCCAATGAAATTAATGTTTATATGATCATGAGCGACAACTGCCAATTATAAGGTAAATTAAAACCACATGCTTAAAAATATACGAAACCTACGCACCTGGGAGTTCTAATGATTTAGTTATTGGTATGTAAAGTTTTGTCCCTGTAATTTCAGGATAAAAATAGGGCTACGGTGATCCTGCCTATCGTAAGAGGCGACTAAAAGACGGGTTTCTAGTATAGCGGGCAACAAGAGTGAAAGGTCGACCGCCCCGCCAGTGACTTTGGAAAAGACGACGGTATGTGTGATCATATATCGTCGTAAATATCCGAAGGTGTAAGATGACCATATATATGCTCTCCAGGGCATAGTACAACATTGTAAGACTCCTGTTATGATGCGTTAGAAATACCGGAGTCCTTAGTGGATAAACATCAACCAATGCACCAAACACGGCACAAGGTATTTTTTAAAGTTTCCATCGCTTAAATAAAAATTAAAAAGGTATACAAAATATACTCATTTGGTGGACTATGACATAGGCTTCTTCAATCTGTTCGCTTTAATGTTCCGTCCGTGATTAGAATATTATAGGTTGATAAACACCTATACTAAATAAAACCTAGGAACAGGTCTAATGAATATTCCTTGATGCCCTTGTTATGCGGGTTAAAAACATAGATACCACAACGATCCCTATCAATTACTGCGTAAGTACCTACCTCTGGTCTAGCTCTAAGCTTCGCTGGAATCCCCTAATCTCTAGGCAAAGGGTAGTTAATTAAAATAGAATTGTAGCTGTACCCTAAGGTTAATGGCCTAACGTGAGACCTTGTACGTTATATGAAAATTAGCATAAAGTTAGAACAAAACTACTCTACTCAACAACCAATAGATACGTAAATTTTATTTATCTACACAAATAAATACAATTTAAGTATCTATGTAATATCAAAATAACTGGTTTTTACCGAATGAAATGAAGTATATACAATTCTTATAACAAGAAAAATAATTACTAACATTTTGTCTATTTGTCTGTCTATTTATTTCGGCTAATCTCCAATACATCAAAATTTTCACATACCTGGTAGATAACTAATATTATAAGGATAAGATAACTAATATTATAAGGAGAATAATTATAAGGAATAATTAACGCAAATTATAATATTTTAGAAAAGGTTTTATTCCGCGAAATAAATTGAAACTCATGAAATCTACCGCGCTTGTCACACTTTGTCAAAACGTTTCCAGGTAAACCATTTGAATTATATGTACATATATATGTCATGTTACATTTTTGTGAAATCGCACATCGAATTTTACAACTCAAAAATAGGATCCTAGGAGAATCATATTATTTTCTCCCCTTTTTCTTGATATTTTCATGGTTATGAAAAAGAATATTAGCTTAAATTGTTAAGACGATACACAGCCGCGTAAGTGAATACACACATTAGTCACACAACCTCGACAGCGCCGCGAAGTCGTTTGTCTTGAGCTGTCCTTTTACACGCAGCCGTCTTACTCCCTTAATATGCGGGTGAATAATTTCCTTCCCCAGAATTCGCGGGTGAATAATCTTCCGTCTCGGCCTTTTTGCGGCTTAAAAAATGATCCGCAACGCACGCCGCTGATAAAACATAAACGGATTTGTATTATGCTAGACGGGCGGCCCTTTTCTATATTTAATTGTATAAGTCGGAGAAGGGATCTTTTGGTCATAAAAATTGTGAATTGGATAATTTGTATTAGTATTTTTTTTTTGAAGTAGTGATCAGCTTAATGGCTGAAACTCGGCTTCTTGATTAAGAGGGTTCAAAGATCGAATACAGAATTGTTATGTGATGTGATATTAGCTATTAATTAACACTTGCTTTAACAATGATACCAAGCATAATAGAGAAAAAGTTTGAGGAAACTTAGACACCTAATAGTTCTCAATAAAAATCTCAAATGTGTGTGAAGTCTACCAATCCGCACTTGGCCAGCGCGGTGTACTACGGTCTAATATATCATACTCCACGAGGAGGCCCGTGCTCAGCAGTGGGACAACAATGGATCCACAACGATTCTATAACTGTTTGTAAAGAGATATTTGGATTCGCCTTTTTACATCATGTGTTTGTATACTTCGCATAATATTAACAGTGTTATAATTTACCTTCATTCGATACATCGAAACCACATTTTATATAAAAATAATCAAGAATCATTTTCTGTTGGCAAAAAACAGTAGCCGCTAATAGAAATTCGTAAGCTAAATAATTTGAGTGGAGAAAATACGAAAGTCTATTACATATTTTTTCATTACCAAACAAAATATTACGCGTTTATTCTAATTCGTTAGTATAAAGGACCTGTAAGCTAATAACTTTTAGTAGTATTACTCTTTTAGGGAATAATTGCTCGATTAATGCTAGTGTGCTACACTTAGTCAGTTATTTAATGACTTACCTACGAATATTCCTAGTGGTATGTTTATATACTTTATACTTTAAGATACCACACATACTCGTAAGTCAAGGTGTAGATGTGTAGAACTAGTCAAGATATCGAGTATTCTATTTAACTATATCTGTATGAAGATAATTATTATGAAGCGCGTGAGGTAGTTAAATTGTAAATGAGTGGTATTTGTATAATCTACCACAAATAAGATTACAGTTCTACTTGAGGTCGGCTACAAATGCGTTACTACTATGAGGACTTTGGAATACCTTGGATAAGTATACACACTTTAAACAAGATAGCACGCTCAACACTGCTGTCATAAGGCAGAAATAAGAGTCGTGTCTTCGGAGTTGAACCACCAAGAGTCCTACTACCATATGTGTGATTAATTGTTCTATAGTTCATTTTTTAACATATTATAAGTACTTGAGGAGCCTGCTCATGTGATATGAAATAAACAAAATATCCATGGAAGTTTACGGTCAATTGCACATACAACACAAGTCCTAGCTAACATTAAGCTTAAAAAGATATAGCGCTTGTGTATCCTCACGTGAGCGATAAAAAGTTCTACCAGCTTTCAACCAGAACGGTAATTACGCTATAACATGAACAGATTTTGTAAGTGTACATTATAAAGGCATTGTAAATGAAACTTTCTGCAGATGGTGTGCTTCATTGCGCGTCAAACGTTATCCAAAGGGCAGGAGATGAGACGTCTCGTGACGTCACACCTTGTTACGGTCTAAGGTATACGGAAAAACGTTTATTTATTTTAATAGTTAATAGAACATCTATCTTGTACCATCTCAACTTTACAAATTCGCCTGATAGCGTTTGACAATCTTTTACTTTTAACAGGCTGTATTTGTGCCCTTAAATAATCGTCGCTTGTTTTAATTCCCAATGTTGTATGTGTCTAATACTGTTAACTATGTCGGCTCTCAAATAGCAAAAAAAAGGAAACGCAAACGATTTAACATATTACGATTTTAAAAAATGGTTACTAAATTGTCAGTTGGTAGATCGTGTGTAAAATGAGAGTGTGAGTGCATTAAAAAAATAATAAGTCCGTATTGGATTCAAAACGACGTCAACAAACACGGTAGTTTTAAAATTGCAAATCAAAATATAAAGCAAGTTATGAAAATGTTTGCTTCTATTACATTGCAACAAGAGTGTTAATAAAACTGTGTAACAAAATCCTAAGCAAGCAATTCGAGTTACCAACGACGCACGCTCCATCGCGCTACGCTCTAATCCTGGAAGGCCAGGGGATGAGTGAGGAAATGAGATGTTCCACGTTATCCACGTCTTGCTAATGCTCAAAGGAACAAATGAACTGAACTCGTGTTTCGTGGTAAGCCCCTTGTCTTTGAGATTTTTGTATCTTAATTAAGAAAATACTTTGTAAAATCCTTGGAGCGGTTTGGATCCAAATTGCAAATCGTAAGCTTTTCTTTCTATGGTTCAACTGTTATGTAAAGTCTCCTAAATGAAAATAGCGCTGTATCAGACCGGTGGTCGTAATTTATCAATAACCTTCTTCATTCCAGGTAATTTTGTATCTACCAGGAGTAATTCAAAAGAATCTATCAACGTAATGGTTTATATTTTAAAGGCACTTTTCAAATCTCTGAAAAGGTACGAGCGAAATTTATGAATGCTATTGAAATTATTACAAATATTGTAGTCGCTCGCCATAGTACATATAACATAGGCATAGAAAATAGGCAACGACACAATTTTTTTGCCCAGCGCGTAAAATTTCCGTCCAGGACATGAGAATTTTGCCTTCCCGGAAAAATATGTAGGTACTACACATCATCCATATATGAAATTTCGCCGCAACTTAAGACATGCCACGGGTCTGATCCTAACTCAAGTGATTACCCTAATCTTTCGGGTAATTTTCAAGACAACTGCCAATGCAATGAAGCCACTGCAATGAAGGAGTTAATAGTTGCCAAAAAAACAAAGAAAGCTTACAAACTTAACGAACCAAACATTCTTAAACGGATTTACCAGTACTTGAAATTCAAGACAAAATAGTCAGTATTTAAATGCAGCTCATCCGGACGGCACACGCTTAGCAAATAATGGCCGGAGTTGTCTCGTGGAATTTGGACCCATAACTAGGTGTTCGTGACCAGAATGCTACGTTACAAGAACTGCATTTTTTGTTTTAAAATAGTATTTATGTTACAGAAATAGCAAACGAGTATGCAGTCCACGTGATGGTGAACAGCAGCTGCTACCTATGGTCTTATATAATCATAAAAGGATTGGATTCATTTGACGACGATCATAAATATGTTACAACCTACTGAGACTTAGTTGGAAGACCTATTAATAATAATCTTTACCACGCTCTTCAAACCAGAATACAGTATTACTTAACATTGCTGTTATGAGACAGAGATAGATGTGGCAGTTAATCATCCAGACTCGAATCAAAAACGAATGGTCTACCTTAAAGTTTACGCAGTAGTTTTCTAACCGACGAATACTTTTCTTGAAGACTTAAAAGTAAGTAAGGGTTAGAATTAAACGAAGAAAAGTTACGGTCGCGTGTCTCAAGTCAGCTTAAGTGATATTCATGTTCTCAGAGAGGGCGCTGCCTCCGGCGGGATAATTGTTTATTTACGACGATTAAACTTAGAATAATGACCGCACAAGTACTTACGGAGCTGGAGCTTAAGCAGTTACAAGCGTGGATTGCAATTAAGGGACTCAGTCGTAAGACAAGAAAAATTTCTCGGTTCCTCAAAATTCCTCCTTTTTGTTTTCCTAACTTCAAGATTCGTGGAGTTGGCCGTATTCTTTTATTTTTAAGTAATTATCTTCAAGAAACTCTGTTATTAAAGTTTGTGCGATGGAGAAAACATCTCAATTCTCGAGGATAATAACTACATCACCACGTTAATTATTCTTGGGCAAGACTTTTATTTTATTTGTGGAGCATAATATAGAAGATGTTCAAGTACTCTTGTGATCTTTTTTAGTGTACTGGAAGATGTAAACGATATTGTAGGGTACCAGCCTAGGTTAGTGGTCACTAATTTCCTGCTATAGACCAAAACGGAATCAGAAAGAAATGATATTTTCTTGGCCGATTACAAAATTATATCCCTGAGAACTGAGTAGAAACACCTCTCATTAATCTTTATATTATCTATTTACTGCGAACTTCAAGCTAGAATACACGAATATAAAAGAGGTAAGTATGTACAACGGCCATTAGCTCTAATAAAATTATACTAAAATAATAACGCTTGAAATGTTGTTTAATAAATCAATTGCATTCTAAATGAACCTGACCATTACACATAACACGATAGACGTATATATTTGAATCATATAAGTATTATTAACTCATTGTAAATGCGCCATTGATTCGTAGTGCCAACTGATAATAAGAACAAGAAATAAGGGATAGAGAAATAAACGGAACAGGAAAAATTACGTAAAGACAATAAAATGTCGCTCAAAATAACGAAGATAGGAAAATTTGCTGTGTACTTCGTTGAGAAAGATTGGTCCAATAATGAAATATTTAATCTCGGTGCGCTCGGCCGGAGGAAGTGTCTGATGAGGGAAGCCCGAGATGGAATAAAGCACTCAATTTTGTCTCGTTTGTAGTCTTAGGTTCGGAGAGGGCGGACGTTGGAAAAATATTTTAAACGTGAGGAAAATCGTCTTATGAAGTAATGAAGATATTGAGTTGTAATACATAATATGTAGAAGGATGTATAAATGGGAAATATGTCTAACCAAAGACAGGCAAATATCTACATCTAAAGAGAAATCTAATTTCAGTAGCCTGTGCCGGTGTGCCAGTGCCTGGCCGTGGATGCGTGTGGATTCCAGCAGACGTACGTCTGAGATGAATAGCTTAGGGCCCAGGTATGACAACTGTGATCGGCTTCAGGTAGAACCTACCACTACACTACACTACTACACTACGTAGAGACCAGAAGTACTCAACTATTGTAACTGTACATTGTAATACAAAATGAAAAAGATCATACTGTCTAGGGTAAACCAGAAGAAATATTCAAATCGAGTATTCCAATCCAACAATGCACAACCGTCCGTGATCTATCGAAAATTGCCGAACAAAAACCGGATTAAGCCGGTTATCGGCGGCTGCTAATAATAATAGTGTCCCCGTAATCCGCCATGATGGATGACAGCTCCACCCTCCCCCACCCCTTTTAATTGCCGGCGTGAATATACGGCCGTCAGTCATGGGGAATTTTCGATTTATATTATAATAAGTTCGATTCGGTTTTAGTCGCAGGGCTCCTTGACGGGCCCTTTAATAAAGGTTTTGTCACAAGCGCGTGCATTCGTTTTGCCGCAGCTAATCGAATAGGGTAGTGCAAGGGTAGTTCAATCTCACCGGCTTTCATTTTAACGGGAACCTGTTTTTTATATTTTTTTTATATTGAATAAGTAACAAGGGGCATGCAGTCCACCTGATGGTAAGTGGGTTCTAACGCTAATATCATCAGAGGTTGATTACAGATGTCCATGAGCGGCAGTGGCCACTTACCATCAAGTGAACCACATGCTCGTTTGCTACTTCCACATAGTAAAAAGAGCAAAGTATTTCACTGCCTTCGGCTACACGACAAGAACTAATGCTATAAAGTTTATTACAAGTGTCACTAAGCCTGACTTTAATTTAAACTCACCTAAAATTCTAGTTGACGTTATCGAGATAACTTGCCCTCCCGAAATACAGATGGCATCAGGCAGAGGATAATAAATCACCGTGAATGATTGTCCTCTCTAATATACTCAATATTGACAATGTCGATTTCGTCCGTTTTTCGTCACCATTCGCTCCATAATGACCGGCCATGATTGACGAATATTCGACACACGCGCACTGACATGTGGTCATCCGTCAAAATGTCTGATATTACCACGTCTCTGCTACGTTCTATTAACTTTAATGATAACATTTTTACATTTTCGGTGTACAATTTTTGCAAAAGTTTGCATTTTATTGATTTGGACGAATTTTATTTTATTTGTATTAACATTCAACTTGTTAAAAAAATTCATATTAATTATTGAAAATCTAGGAAAGCATTAATTTGGATGTTTCATTTTTTTATTCATTACATCGATTTTTATTTGACAAACAAAAACAAAATCGACAAATGAAAGACAAATAATTACCAAACTATTTTGTCTTTTTCTATTTATATATATGATTCATGATCTTTATAGTTATAAATATATGTTGTACAACGAAATAATTAGCAGATGTATTCACAATATTAAATATTTTGATAGTTTACTCTATACTCTTATTTAACATGGGCCGTGACATATTGAATAAAAGACTTGTATGAAACAGTTGTTCTTTTGTGTGCTATGGGACAGAACAGATGTTGTGAATGTGTTTATTGTTATATAAACTAGTTATTTGTACCCATTATAAAGGTACCCTATGAATTATTGTTAACAAAATGTGTTTAAATATTTACCTGAAGCATAAAACTTTATATAGATAACGTCAACAAGACGGTAGCTAAATTTACTGACTGACTTAAATACTGAACTTATTTGTTATTACAAAAGATAACAGATCATATTATAAATCTCGTAGATTTTTCTTGCGAAAGCAGTTCAAATCTAATGTAAATATAAATATACGCACATTATACATATTTAAGATATAAGAAATATGTTTTTATATTTCTTATAATGTGCGTCCAGCTCCACTTATTGATTAGCTTAAGTTTAACCAGATTATACATTTTTTTAAAACATGAGTTTTATGGAGTTGTTTCGGCCGCCGGTCATGAGATCGACGTTAAAAATCAATTCTGTAAAGTTTTGAATCAACATAAAATGAATTTTAACACCCAAGTTTGGTAATCCCTAGTACCTACTCTGTAAGACCTTCTCTCAAAAAGGTATAATTTTGTTTGTCGATTACTATTGTACCCTCAATATGATGTCCCCTCAACAAAGTCATTATTAAGCAGTAACAGTTGACAATGAAGGCATGAACAGATCGTTAAAATACAGTCAGTGGCGTTTACGACACAATCTGAAGGGTGGACTAAAAATACTATAAGCTGTCCTATTCAGATTTATGGTGTCCATACAAACGTAAAGAAGGTTTGCGTAAGAGACGCGAGTAAGTCCAATTAGAACTCAAGTCCTGCCTTACCCCTGGTGGCTTATAAAAAGCCACCAGGGGTAAGGCAGGTCTATGATAAACATAGAAGTAGGAAACGAGCACGTAGTCCAGTACATAATAAGTGGTCATCAATACCCGTAGACATCGATATTCTGAAGTTAGTAAAACCCTTTGTGGTTCAACTCCGGCGATACGACGAACACCTATGTGCCTGATAACAACATTGTTAAGTAACTTCTAGTTTGAAAGGTGTAGTAAGAGATACATACTTATTCCAGGTATGCCAACATAATCCTAAGGGTAGCAACGCATCTGTGATGGACATCAGGTAGGATTCTAGTCATATATGGGGAGGATTAAAAATGTCTTGTTTGCTGCTCCATCATTTAAAAAAATCAACGCCATATTTTAGATGCCCCTTCTGAGGCCCACAATTTTGTATTTTGTGTATTCGGTATTCGGTGTCTATTTCATAGTACAAAGTCGACAATACCATCTACATGCCGCCGGACGCAAATGTGGGACCCTTACACATTCAGCGTACGTACGGAACCCACGCGTAATTTAATTGCGCGGGCCCCGCGGCCACAATGCCGCGTGATTGGCCCGCCTGCGGAATCCTAATTCTGGTCCGAATCGTTCCATTCTTTATCTAGTTGTCCACTATACATATACGTATATCCATTGTCAGGGCATATCATGCGGAATTATACATGGCTCTCGGAAAAATGCTCTTAAAACGGAGTCTGATTAAGGTCTCATTTATATCTATGGACATTGAAGGTATCGTGTCAGACAAATCCACCCCTCGTCCTCGTCCTACCTAAAGGCGACCACAGATGCTTTGCTACTCCTAAGGACTACTTGGAATACCTCTGATAAGTAAGTCTCCCTAACCACACCCTTCAGACCAGAAGACAGCACCGAACAAAGGGTTCTACCATTTGTATATTTTATAAAATGTAAATATTTTTCTACACAACATTTTGACAGGTACGGCGCATATCTGTGTGGTCGTGTAGCGGGAGATACGTTTATACACACTGTATATAGAACGACATGACTTCGTTTTACAGACCGATAACTCTCTATTAAAGCTCCTGATGCACTGTTAGTGGCCATAGACAATGATTACCATGTGATCAGCACGGTAGCAATATAAATTCATTAAGTTAACATAAGTATGTATTTTTAATATCTATTATAGGTTAAACTGTTTGTATACTTTTATGTGCGTCGTAGATTTCTAAGCGACACGAGGTCGAAAAGTATCACGATGCAAGGCATATAGCATGTGTAGCCGTAAACCATTAAATAAGACTTTTTTATGTGCTCGAATTTGCAAACGAACATGTAGTCAACCTGATATAGGACCTGATGTAAGTGGCAACTGCTGTTCATAGACATCTATAATCGATTCCAGATAAGATTAAAAGTATGTCATAGTTGTTACCTCTGAGGACTAAATTGATAGCCTCAAATAAGTATATCTCTCTTACGACACCTTTAAAACCAGAACATCGCAGCGGTTAATCCTTGTTATTAAGCAGAAAATGGTGTGGTAGTGGTACCTCCGGAGATGAACCACAAAATCAAAAACAGAATATTTTATTCCAAGTAGATCCTTTACAGAACTATTTTTGAAAGTCAGTAATTTGCCATCACTTCGCAAGATGTTTTGTTATAGTGAAGAATCATTCACAAAGGGTTCTATTTCCTTTAGAAAAACGCAACATTTAAAAGACGCAACAAAACAAACCAAAACACATGTACAACAGCGCGCAAACTGCACACACTTCATAACACATACTTCATCCAAGCACAGATACAATACATGTGTTATCTGTATCTAATATTGATTCTCACCTTATTGCAGGCGAACAGAAGTTCCCGAGTTCCTTGCTCCGTAGTAAATATTTACCTCGACGAAACACCTTAGCGATTGTTCACGTACACTGTCCTCGAGCGAAAGTCACTCCTACTACCTTTAACCAGAGTTTAGTTTCGAGTAACACACAGTAGGGATACCATTGTTTGTGTTTGAACACCGTCGAGCCGAGAACTACTGGTTAACGATTGTTTAACTTAATCGTTATTTTTAACATCCACGTTGTTAAACTTTTACGATTATAGTCGGGAATCGAAGTTCGATATACTTTGTTACTTCTAAATTTCTACGTTTTTATTTTTATTTTATAAAGTTATATTTTTAAATTTTAAATATTGTTACAACACTTAACTTACTATATTTTAAGAGTTTTTACATTGTTTTATGTAAGTTTAATTTTTTTTTACAATAATAATGTCTTACATATTAATGTTTTTACTGATTAAATTTTTTTTATTATTATATCTATTAAGACAACTACTTATAATTAATTTGTCGTATTATAAAACTCTGGGCCGTTACATATTACCTATCTGACCTATAATTATCTTTATGCCACTGAACTACTCACAACAATTAGATTTTAGACACTACTCTATTTCTAACTAATTAAATTTTGAAATCTATTCGTAATTCCTAAATCTACATCGCGTAATGCAAGCCCTAATGGTGCAAAAAAATCTAAAGGTTATTAACACATTCCGATCGTGTAGAGCTGTCACGACCGATCACAATACCAATTATTTTAAAACCCTAAATCCTAATCTATTCACAATGTTCTTATCACTACAGGACTTTAAATCGTCAGTTTAATGTGTTAAAGTTGTTGGGAATCAACACGTGATTGGAGTGAACGCGAGGGCGGGCGGCAGTCTCGGGCGCCGCGAGCGAGTGACGGCGGGCAGCAGTCTCGCCGCTTTAATATCAGTGCGGCGTACACACGACTAGTTGTAGTACGTTGCTATAAAACTGTAAGTTTATTAAGTGGTGCTTCAAAGATTTTTTACGTAATCTCAGATACGACGTCTGAACGATTTATCTCCTATATAGCTTGACTAATTGTAGTTGTTGCTATAAGTTTTATATGTGACGCTTAGAATTGTTATAAGAATAAATGTACATAACTGATACAGTTCATTTTAAATTGCGGAAACATTTGCGTTTAATTTGTTTTAAACAACGTACTTCATTACTCCTTTTTATTAATAAAATATTTCATTGTCTTTTCTCTTAAATTAAAAATCTAAATTTATTCAAAAAATTATATAGCATTCTTTGATACCCTACTGGCTGTAGCTCGGTATTTCAATCCCTGGGTCCGAGGTTCAAACTCCAGACACTTGTTCAACGTCAAAAGAACTTATTACATTTATGGAGAAGAAGCAGCGAAAGAATTTTATCACATACCGCCGCTAGTTATTTTTAACCTCTACTCGATATAAATCGATGAGCAAGTAACTTAGCTAAAGCACTGTTGTAACCAGCTACTAAAGTAATAAAACGCACAAGTACTAAACCCCATGACGATTGTAAACTACCGAAGGCGAGCTTTTACAAGCTTTTAATTAGAGTCCTTTAGTAGTTGTAATTTTATTGTAGTTTTATTGCCGGCTATCGGACCCCATAAACGCGCAGCAACGTCACTTGTTATGTTTTAATTTATACGCATAATTCATTAATGGATTTATTATGTAGCTGCTTGAGTCCCGCGGTTTCCCGCGTCTAAAACGGTTGCTTAATGCCTATAGTTTGTAACATGATGTTACATAGCCTAAAATGTTCCTCAATTAACGGCCTATTATTATTTTTTATAATTCCACTCGTACTTTTAGAGATTAGTAAATAAGGTAAGATAGAGAATAAAAAAACTTTAGTGTAATAGGTTAAAAAAATAGGTATTTTTTTTAAATCTTGATACATAATTATTTTGTTGGATACATATGTCATGCGAGTGCATTAAAAATAATTGTTCAGCCACCTTGACACCTTCTTTTGACGACTTGCGTTTGACGTTGTTATCCTTCACCAACATAACAAGACATAATTTCGATATGTCAGAGATGCGTCCCTGGGGTTTGTTCCGTGGACCTCTTGACTGAAAGACTAGACTATCACTGCAATGATATAAATATAAAGCCTTCAAACTTAATGTTATAAATAACGACAAAATGATGTACAGCCGAACGCGCAGTAGCTACACCGGACCGCCCTATTTAACTTTACGCGCGTATAAAAATTTTACGATCCTGCTGAGAAGATTACGATTCGTATCAAATGCCACTCCGTTTAAAAGTGCACTGATAACTTTAACTGCGAGATTAAGATATATTTTTTATCTGGTGGTTATTTATAAAATGTATTTTAATCGATATTTAAATGGGGTGATGTTTGAAGTAGAGAATGTAAGATAAAAAGAGAGGCCAATAACACAGATAGTATTGAGGGCTAACGACAGTTATTAGTGACGGAGCGGAGTTTAGGTTTCTAAAACTACCTTTATTTTGCCCCTTTAGGGTATAATTTCCCAAAACCAGTGATATAGGTTTTCGTTATTTCTAACCAGGACGCCAAATACAAATTTTCTTAGTATTTACTTCAAAAATGGTGGACTTTCATACAAACTTGCAACGCCTGTTAAAAAAATCAGTTTTCTTGGACCAAAAGTGTACGCTGGGCGTTAATGAATCAGTCAAAGAGTGAGTTAGGGGTTTCTTTTTATATACAGACTTACAGTTAAATTTGGTAGACAATTACAACATTTTTAGTACGAGCATCATTACGTAGCGCTGACGCATACTCAGCAGTACGAAAACCAAAAAACGCGACACATTCCCAGTAACAATTGACTGCAGACACTAACAACACACTTGCTTAATTACAGTGGAAAATATTGAAATCACACGCCACAAGCCGCTCAAGAGTACGCACCACCCCACGGAACGTGAGGCGTTCCGCGGTGACAAATAGCATTGTTAATTTATAGTGCAACTACACGAAACCCGACACCTCGTAAACTGTAGTGCGATTACACTCTTTATATGTGTGGTTTATGGTGTTTTATGGCTTTATGGGGCTTAATGGTGAGAGTTGGGGGCATGAGGTTTCGTACATTCCATTGTGTTATGGACAATATTACGTCGGGAGTGAATGTACGTACGTATCTTTTAGGTAAATTAGTTTTTAGATGTTATAAGCGTAGCGTAGAGGTTGAAATTTGACATTTCAAATCGTGCGGGTGCACGAGGTTCAAATCCCAGGCACGCACTTCTGACTTTTAGAAGTTATATTAGAAATTTATTATAACTTTCTGTAACGATGACAGAAAACATCGCGAGGAAACCGGCCTTTCTAAGTCGTCTTTTAAAAAAACATCTCAAATATGTGCAATGTCTAATCATTCGTAGTTGCCAATTCGCCAAAACACTTTTCACTATGAGCGGAGCTCCGCGCCCATCAGTGAGACAGTAAAAGGTTGACGAGGAGTTTGTAGGTGCTATCTATTCTATTTTAACTAAGCATTATCTCAATGTGTTTTGATTTATAAAACAGATTTAAATGTAAGTAAGTATAAATTGACAGACTTTAGAATCCTTTAACAGTGAAAACGGAAAGGCTATAACCTTTCCGTATTTATTTATTTAGTATACAGGATTTGTCATATCGGTACGCCATTTCATGTATATTGTAAAATTTAACAACATAAAAGAACAAACATCTCGTATTATGCTATTCGATTATAATGCGCGATTAATTATCTTATAATCCCCGGTTGCACTCAGATGGGATCAAGCACGCTCCCTAAATCCAGAGCGGGTTCGCATCTGCGCGATCCCGGCTCCCGGATTGTTTGCACTGCATTTTGTCTGGGAACACCACCAGCCGGTGTCATTTGTGATTCCAGATCTATACTTATAATAAATCTGTAGAGAGGTCAATTCTGTACATGAAATATAATTCTAAAATAACTATCAAGGGGTGATTAGGGATCGATACTGATGCCAAAAATGCAATCAGCAAAATTTTTGTCTGTTTGTCTGTTTGTATGTCTGTCTGTATAACCGTTACAGAAACGAAAACTACTCGACGGATTTTAACGAAACTTGGTACAATTATTTTTTATACTCCTGAGCTGGTTATAGTATACTTTTCATCACATTACAATCAATAGGAGTAGAGCAGTAAAGGGAAATGTTGGGAAAACGGGAGAAGTTACT
>DWRA01001096.1:0-18778 GCA_018250295.1 Spathilepia clonius | reverse complement strand
TATTGTTTGTTTGTTGCCCTAATGTCTGAAAGCACTGTTTCGTTTTATTTTCTTTTAAAATTTTTAGATCATATGTTCCAGAAGGGTGTTATCTATAATTTTTGAAGTCGCAGGTAATTGCTAATATACCTATAAACCAAGTAGAATTTCAAATTTCATCCCGAAAGTAAAATAAGGGAGGAAATTTCGTAAGAGAATTAGTCAATAGTGAACGCTACAGTACAGTACATGAGCTTACTCTCCACGCATGATCGCCGGCAATTGCTTATAAATAATAAACTTACATTCTTCATTACAAATCCAAAAGATATGTATATTAAATTGCATATTGTGATAGTTTCAGCAAAACTGACCACAATGGACCATACATAAATAATTAAACCACTTGATAACTAACGACAACTAACATTCCAACTGCATTTGTGGTCAATAACGCGACCACAAATACCACGTTTCATGTAAAGCGATCAAGCCGTCCGGTTCAAGAGTATTATTTTGTGCATTCAACACTAACGAAGTGCCGATCCAGACCGATTTTTGACAAGATACGATCCAATTTAGTCAGAAATCGAGTTGCACAAACCCAATTTATGTTGTTGGTATACTTTAATTTATATATATTTATGTTAATAACAGTATACGTAAATACGTTGACAATTTTGCTTGAATCAATCGGCACGGGCGACTTTTGTAAGTTGATACAAAGTTGTAGCGGACCTTCTCAATAAAAAGTTGTACGTGTGACAAATTCTATTATATTCTATATATATTTGTTGTTGAACTTTAAAATCAGTCTTTTTACATCCATTTTTATTATCGATCTTTTGAATGTCGGATCAGTGACGTTTGATTTGATCCACAGACCAGATTGCAACAACACAACCCTTAAAGTTGTTAAACGGATCAAGTATAAATATAGCACATCCCTCAACGCTACATCATTATTCGCGTCTGTGGTCGCTGCGAAAATTCGTAAACCATTTCTGCGTACATTTAATAATTGCGGTAATAATTCCCAACGCTTGTGCTTTTCGTTTGAATATTGCAAAACGAATTAATTCATTGTACTGAAAGAAGAGCCAATAATGAATATATCGTCAATTAATTTTAAATACAACTGAATTTATGAAAATTCATGCAAATAATATAACATTATTGGTTTAACTATTCTGGCGTAATGCTATTGGAAAGTAATACTATTTCCAACAGAAGACATTTGAAAGGTGGTTGAACAGTACAGAACACGCAGGTGGTGGCTAATATTTATGAAGCAACACTCACTTATAACTTTATAGTAG
Organism: Spathilepia clonius; assembly: GCA_018250295.1. Lineage (NCBI taxonomy): Eukaryota > Metazoa > Arthropoda > Insecta > Lepidoptera > Hesperiidae > Spathilepia > Spathilepia clonius. Next base: position 17,480 of record DWRA01001096.1, on the reverse strand, counting down.
ACTTATTTATAATTTTGTTTCGAAAACATATTATACGAGATCTTTGTACGTACAATCAGTAGTCTACAATTTTAATATCAAAAGCCGTAACTTGTATTGTATAAAACAAAAATCAGCGCATTTTGTTCCAAAATAAATGTACATTCCAGTAATTAGTTTAAATGTTGCCCCATGTAAATGCTGGTGAAATCTCTGATGCAAGATTATAAGCAAGTAAATAATAAATGGAAAAAGAATCAAGCTGTGTGTCGTACACAGCTTGATTCTTTTTCTTTGAAAACAAGAAAATATCCAAACGTTGCATATTTAAATACATCCTTGAAAGAGCACTCGTAAACATACAAATTATAATTGAAACACGGTTCTGCTATTAGGCAACATTTTACGCGTATTTTTACGATATAAATACATGCTGTAAACATGCGAGGAGGTATTTCGTATTCAAGATAACCTTGTCGAAACGTTCTTACATGTAGAATTTTCGATCTTAGAACACGAGGTGGAGCGATGAATTTTTCGTGTAACGTCTGAATTGTTTATGTCAGTTGACTTGTTTAAAGCGAAAGAGTGCGGGGGTAATCCGCGTCTGGTCGTACCTCAGATCCCGTGCAGACTCACTGCATATTGCGACACGATTTATCGATTATCTGAAAGGTGCTAGAACGCTTCGTGTTTCGACTCCGGCGGCACCATCGCCACACGTATTCCTACTAATGACAGTAGTCTTTAGCGTTGCTGTCTTCTGGTTTGAAGGGTGTAGTAAGGGAGACATATTTATACCAGGTGTTCCAACTTAGTCTATAGAGGTAGCATTGCATAGCCGACCTCAGGTAGAATTGTAATCTTATCTAGAATCGATAATGATAGATGACCACATACGGCAGTGGCCACTTACTATCAGGTGGACATAAAAAAAATTGTGATCCAATTAAACATTAATCGTCAGAGTCAAATCTTAGATCAGCAATGATATTCTATGTTTATCCATAGACAATGAAAATGGAGTGCAAAACTACATGTTAAGGAGATAATCTTTGAAATCAACCACATAATAGATATCTTAATTATAAACAGATTCTAGCTTTAGAAAATAAATAAGATGGCCTTTCATTGCAAGCAATCTCAATAATTTTATGTCATATCTCAAAGTTGCTAGTCTGTCCATACCCTAATAGCTGGGTTCTTCCGAGCGGAGCCGCTTTTATTTTGTATGAGTTAACTTGAGGTAGAACTTCCACTCGCAATTCGCTAAGCTTGGTATTTCAGCGAAGTTGGTCTTCGGAAAATATGAAATACTACTACACAAGGTAATAAGCGTTATGCATTTTCATCATGATATTTTACGAGCATCATATTATATGACGTAGTACTGCTTTGTTTGGGTTTAACTTTTATAAACGATTGTGCATTCTTTTTCTTATTTTTCATAGTCATTGAAGTAATACAGATAAATGTTACGCAGGAACTACATTAGAAATATCGCCCCGCGGATTTTTTAGATTAATTTTTTCAAATATTGTCAATATTATAATATGATATTAGTGAGCCTTTTTTAATATAATACCTGAAAAACGGTCAAATAACATTTATTTGTCTGCAAAATATTTAATTATCGCTTATTAATACGTAATGACTCGCAACCTGCTTACAAGTGAAGCTTAATACTAATTGAGTAAAATTAACGTAAAATACATTTTGTACAAAATTTCTTTCACCTCAAAAGGAGCACAGAAAAGAATTACAAAAACCTGAATGAGTTACGGAAATTCACTCTAATATCGGAATCAATTCAAGCGTATTCATCGACACTGTAGCACTAACTGATTGCTGGTTGAGGTGAGTGCGCTCGAAATAGAAATGGCTCGAATATTCTCGAATTATTAAATCTACCGGACCGATAGTTAATTACGTTACAGGTTTTAAAGATCCTAATAGTGTTTTAGGTTTTACATTGTTATTTCAACTTGTGTTTAAATAACATGCAAAACTTTAAACGCGTTTATCTCAAAACTCATTTTTTTAAGTCGGTGGACACGATTTCTCGAAAAGTTATGAAGCGATTTTGTTCAAATTTTGCACACATCTTTGAAATAACATTATGAAGTTATTAAACGTAGGATTTCTTTTTTTTATTACAACTAATTTTTTCGACACAATACGTGACGAAAATTTTACCAAAATCTTTGCTTTTTTGTTCAGTCTGTCAAAAATGCAATTTTTTTATTTTTTTCCTTCGTTTTATAACGAAATTTATGCAGTACTAACGAAATCTTTTTGGATTTTTGATTTTTGATGAACAACATTCACAGCAAGAGTATTTTTTTTTGAGACGTCAAGAGAGATAAGGTACCAACAGCAGAGTTTTCGGAATTTTTAAATAAAAAATTCACAAAATACTATTTAAATTTGTATTTCTGATATGCTGAATTTTCGAAATAAAATATATGATTATATATATTTGAAAAAAAAAAGTAAAAATCCCCCTTTTTTAAACTCTGAAACCCACCTAGCCCCTTCACGTGCTTTATAGTACTTTAACGAGCCAAGGAAAAATCTGTATCTATACAATGAATGTTGCTTCATGCGGGTCGTCTCTAGCATTTAAAAGTGTTATAAGATATCTCCGGCGCTGTTGAAGCAATATGTGCTATTTTTGATTAGGTAAATAATTAAAGTGTACTGGCGTATCACTGGTATTTAAAATAGTTCTCGATATATTAACCTAGCGACAGATAGATGGCACAAAAAATCAGTTGTGTTTTAATAAATATATTATCAATCGTACAAAACTCCGATGAGCATTCGTTGTTAATATTCATATACATTTAATTTCGCGACCATAAATATTCACACAAAATCAAAATTCATACACAAATAGCGGAAGGCTTATGAACAAAACATACATTATTTAGAATTATATCAGATTCATATTGCAATCAACGATGAAAGTGACGAAAATATCGTATATATAATTTACATCGTATGTTTATCGTTCTGTTAGTGATTCATTTTATATAAATAAATCATAATATATCTATATTTCTTTGTACAAAGTTGAAACGCCTCATATAACTGCTTTACCGCGCCTTTAAAATTATGAACTTACACGTTAAATGTTAGCAAACACCGCATTTGTGAAGCATAAACAGATCTAAATAAATATGTAGCTTATACATATAATTTCTACAGAGAAACCGGCCACGTAAATATAAATAACACTGTTTGTTGTTTTACGTATTAACAGCATTATGTATTAAAAGTATTATTTTATTATTAATAGTATTATTAAAAGCAAGTATGAAACTATGAAAATACAATTAGTTGTAATACAGGTATATAGTTGTAATATTAGATTTATCTGTATTTTTATATTCGAAATTTATCTTTATTATGTATACGTTGCTTTTCGGAATAAAGTGTACTTTCTATCTTTATTTCTTTCCAGTATTTTTCTAGCTTTGAATTTAATTTTCAGTCGAGTAATGTCAAAGGGCATTAAAAACAATATTTCCACATTACAAATGTTCAAGCTCGTATAAAAACTGACGGTTGCTTCAAAATTCCAACGAATTAAGTACATCTTTTGAGTCTTTATGAATAAAACCCTGTTTGCGTGGACTTTGCATTTTTTAATCTTTAATATAATTACGTAGCGTCATACTTACTTTTTTTACTCTTGTCTTTAATGTTTTGAAACTGGCGAAATTAAGCAGATTAAGAACATTTTTGTACGCAACTAAAAATCTTTTAATGAAGATATTTGATAATTAAAATGATCCTTACATATTAAAATGACTATTAGTATGAAGCCTCAATCTTGATCTATTGTAAATAAAATGAAGGTTGTCGTTTAAAATGAGTACCTAACTCTACATAGGTTAGACAGCGAACCAATCGAATCTTAGCCCAGCAGTGCGAATGTACTGTATTCTAGATTCAAGGGTGCAGTAACAGATCGATGCTGATATTAGGTTCCAAGTTAACGCGCTAGATACTCTAGCTACACGCTTTTGTAGATCTTTAGCATTGTAAAATGTCGAACGCGGTTAAACGTTGGAATTGTGACCAGTACCCATTAAATTTCCTTTGCACTTCCATGCTACACACTGTAGTACACCCTAAACCAGCGGTCCTCAACTATTGTATAAAAGTTATAAAACCTTTTCTATTTTATATTTTTATTTTAAACTGTTCATAAAAGGCCTGCCTTAAAATATTCTACCATATCTAACCGGCATAGGAGCAACGTGGTAAAGAACTCTCCAAGAACCACTATTGCATTAAGACCCGGTTTGAGGCAGTGGGACAGAAATATGACTGTGATCATAAGATAAATGCTATGTCCGTATATTACTGCTATCAATTTACAAGATAATTGTATTTATTCTTTACTTACCACAGCAACAGGAAGAGTGAGTCCAAATCCCAAAAAGCACAAAATTCCAATGATGTAAACATTTTTAACGGATTGAAATTCACTGCGTAGTAGTCTGGATATTGAAAGTGTTAACATTGCCTGCAATTATAAGCAAATTTATTTAAAATTACCAAAATGTAAGCATAAATGTTTCTGAAATTTTTCGTGTTTATACCGTAGCTTTTGCCTTGAAGCCCGTTTAAAAAGTGCAACATAAGCTTCTTTTCAGCTGAAATGTTTCATGTTACTAATATTATAAACGCGGAAGTTTGTGAGGGCGAAAGGATGTTTGTTACTATTTTCCGCAAAAGCGATGGGATTTAGATGAGATTTGGCACACAGATAGTTTGTGAAGTGAATTAAAACATATAATGCTTTTTACTGAGGTAAACGAGGACCATTCGCGTGGAGCCGCGGGGAATAACTAGTATATATTAATTAGCGATCCACAATTTAATTTATGTACATCGATCACATATGCCTTGCACCTCATGAGGTCTAACGGGCTAACTCATTTTAATCGAGCGAACTTCACGTCCCAAGGTTCACTTCATTTTAATCGATAGCTGCCCGATTTTGATTTATTCATCGTCCCATCGCATATCGCTTACTCGCTCCCGTGCTTTGACAACGCCCAACTCGAAATCCAACTTTGATGGATTGGATATTAATTACTACCTTAGAACTTTTTTCGAGTGAAGATTAATCGGGCCGCCCATATGTCCACGTCGTTCTACCTCAATATTGAATTAAGCTCAAAGGTCAAATACTAATTGCTTAGGTTTTACAAATTGAGACCTGAGATTCAATTTTCCGCCAAATTGGACTGGTACGATCATAGCGAAATCTCATACGATATTCGGTGTCTTTGTTCCAAATTTTATTATCACATCCCGTATTATTGCTGATATAATTGGTCGTTATGGAAAATAATAAAAAATAACAAGCTTACTACGTAGGCGGTGGACATCGTCGTTATATTCAGGTAAACGTACAGTGCATATAACTTATGTGCGTCCAAAAATTCTGTGCCAAGAGGCAAAATGGCAAACAAGAGATAGTGAGAAGTGACCGCTATTTCGATTTCCAAGCAGTTTGTTAACTCAACGTATAAAATTTGGACTATGAAGGATCTTGCGAAAGCTACAGCTGTGAATATAACGGTAAATATTATGATGGCGTTGTCCACCATCGTGTATGGTGATATTGTGCCAAAGTCGTAAACGCCAATAAAGCCGATACCAAAAGCGTGCGCCACACGATCTGCTGTTGAATGCTGAAAATAAATAAAACGTATGATGTAATAAATAACTGTCAATACTAAGACGTTAGGGAGACGCTGAATAATATCCGATCAATACTAAACACAAGGCATCTCTGATTTTATGAAATTAATGTACGTATTAGAACTTGGTCGTCGTAGATGTAGCGATGAAAGAAACATCTAAGCCAACCTAGAACCCTGAGAATTTTTGATAAATGTCTCAAAGGTAGTAAAGATTTCTACCCCGCGTATAACCATCTATGGGATAAATGGGCTGATAATACTAAGTATGAACAATATATAAAATACTGCAATAAAGCTGGTATAAGATAAAAACAGTATTAATGCGGTATTTAATTGTGTATATGTGTTATCAAATAAGTATCTAATTGTACTGTACTACGTTTCTAAATAACTACATATACAATATACATTTTAGCTAAAGTTTTAAAAATTAAAATATTATAAAACTACTTCTTTCCTTTTGCTATAAGCGAAAACTATATTGAAAAGCTTCTTGTTGGATATTATAAGTTAAGGTCGTATTTTAATTTGGTAGATGAATGCAGAAAAGAAATAACATTGTATCTAACAATTTGTAAGTAGGTCTTTACAAAGTAGATTAACACGTAACATTTAATTCTCAGCAGGAAGTAAGTAAGAACGTAACATTTGTAAAATATATCGTACAGCAGTAACACTAGAATGTTTTATGCAATTCCTGCGAGTAACTTTTATCGTGAAATGTAACGTCGATACTTTATTTAGCAGGAACAGCTCATGCGAATAAAACTGACTGGGGGTTATTAAATATTCAACGCAGTGTCGGCAATCATCGTTGTTTATGGCGTTTGTACAAAGAGACGAATTAGAGCCCATTTATAAATTACTAGGCTTATTATTAAGAATGGTAACAAAAATATTGACGAAAAAAATAAGCTTAAAATAATGAATAATTCTCGCTACCTATCTTTCCGGGTTACATATCCAATAGGGAACCGTTTATTGTATTTTTCTTTTAAAAAATTATAAGTGGTTATTAAAAACGAATATTTTATTTACAATGAACATGAATGAAACGAACAATGAACATTAGTAAAAACTGGCCTTTTACAAATAACGTTAATGAGGTGATTAAATAAAAAAATATATATTAATATAATTTACAGCTGGGAAAAATAAACTTGTTATGTAATATTTTTATTATAATTAATTCAAACAATGGACAGAGATTTTAATAAGTTACAAATTTAAATATGCCTTATAAAATATCAACTTACTCCTACAACGTGTCAGGCCGAGCAACTCAAAACATTTTACAGAAAAATATGGTTTTGTCTATCACGTCCCGTGTCTGCCACGTTCAATGTCCGTAGATAGGGCCTTGATCGTGTATACATGTACGAGTTTTCTGTATTTTATTTATCAGCCTACAACGATTTTTACCGTCACTTATTATGTAATGCACGAAAAGCACATTTTCACATTTCCCTACGTTATACGTTCAAGGCCTAGTGGCATGTGTTTTAATAAATTAATATTGCAATGCAGACTTTTTTCGTATAACACGACTTTGAATCTGGCAAGCGCTCTTAACTTGCCGTACTAGTTACTTGTAATATTTATATACGTTTTATCAAACATTTTGACGTGATGTTAGGTATTCTAATTACAGCCGTAAATTTAGAATGTTTTCTCATAGTTACAACACAGATTTAAATTTTTTGCTATACCTATCACATGAGACGGAGAATGCATGTAAGTTGCATTTCGATGGTTTTACTTAATTGTGACATGCCCAGTGTATCAGTGCCTAAAGAATTTAAGTTATATTGACTTTAAAAATGCGATCGAGTAGATAAATGTAATGAGACTTGCAGATTTCTACTTAAAGCCGACACAAGAACACGAATGACACAAGAATGATACATATTACGTGAAAAAATACTATATCTTTCTCTATTTAAAATTAAAAAAAAATAGTATTAAAAAAATAGTATGTACCTGCCTAAAATATTTATTAAGTAAAACCACCTTGTTGTTGTTCTTAAACTATTTAAATACTATTTGCTTAATCCAAATTACACTTTATTTATATATGACGCATTAAACAGGAAAAATATGAAATTATGCGCATTTAAATTAGATTTAAACTTTTTAAAGCTCTTTCTAGCTGGCATTCATTTTTTTGTGAAATTCCTACTTGGCAAGTCCAAAAAAATATACTTGGCAAGTCCACTAAAATTGCTTCGTTCTTATTTTAAGCTTGAGAACCGGAACTTGCTCGGAGGTAAGATTAGGGTAACAATGCACGTACTACTTTTTACGTTGCGATTTTAGTAGGTAGGTACTTTACTGACATAATACTTTACTTTATTTTTAAATACTGAAGGTAATTGTTTTTTGAAACTCTTTTGAAGATTATCATACAAACTGTTAAAGACTCGTCTAGTCTTATGACTCCAGATATATTAATTTGAAATTGAGTAATTTTAAAATTTGAAAATTATGAAGTACTTAACCCTCACTTATTTAGCAATCAATGAGGCGCAATGTTTTTTATAAGGTCGTATTTATATGAGAATTGTCATTTCCTTCCTGTCGCAATTCTGTCGTAAAGTCGCAAATCGAAATAGGATCACTGTATACAACTTTATGTCCAAACAAGTAGTCCCATTTTGAATTTTATTTAGCTCGATGCGGTCTATCCTCTCATCTTCCACTCTCTTCGAGGGGCTCTTCAGACAGCGAGTTCATAATTTCTGCGTTGGAAAGCTCATAAACAGGTAGACGTTGGATGATTTCAATTGCGCATAAAACTTTTTACTCGAAGGATTCCTAGAAACTCTGTTGTATATCTCACCGGAAGATAATTTTATTTTTCGTCCCTGAGTTCATTTGTTGTTAATGATATTCCATTTTTATCATTATTTACATTTGTGATGCAAAAATATAATAACCCGTATGCTACTTGCGTTGGTGACATAAAAGGAAAAAAGTATTGCCGCCATTGTATATTTTAAAGTATACAAGCTCCGTGCACTCCCGCAGAAAACATTATTCAGTGAGCGGACACGGCGGTCAATCCTCGTGCGCTCGTGCGAAGCTGGATTGCATGCCAAATGAACGGCGGCTGCCCATAACTTGCATCGAATCGCTGTAGAATGCAAATCGTGTAGCGATGTAAACTACTATTAGGAAGACAGATTGCTTTTGTGCAAACTTACACGCCCTTTTTTGTGTGATAGGAAGGTAATTGATACCTCTTAGTAATAATTTGCGAAGTGAAAATTGACCCCCGTTTCCTTTTAAATTTTAAGCATCAAGTAGGTAGCGAGACGCAATAATACAAATATACAAGCCACGTTCACTTCCCCCATGATACGTAATTCAGTGAGCGCTCACGGCGGTCAAACCTCGTGTACTCGTACAATGCTGGATTTCAAACGAAATAAACGACATTCATTTAAATCATGTGGACATGTTAACTATTATGTAGATAGATTTCTTTGTATAAACTTCTTTGTGTGATAACAAATCGTTTTATGCACTTTACTAATATAACTACAAAAAATACTACGTGGTTCAGTATTACAAATACCAAATAGTGGGAAGGAAAAATACAAGTATTTGAGAAGCCACGTGCACTCCCGCAGGATACAATATTCAGTGAACGGACACAGCGGTCAATCCTCGTGCGCTCGTGCGATGCTGGAATGCATGTCAAATGAACGGCGGGCGCCCGTAACTTGCTTCGAATCACCCTAGAATATAAATCATGTAGCAATGTAAGCTCCTATTATGAAGACGGATCGTTCCTTTGTAAACTTATAAAATATGAGCGTCTTCTTTCGAAGCTATTCATTTAATGAGATCACCAACATACAAATAGGTGTAATGATTACGGCAAAATCCTTGATCAGAAGATTCATGATGAAATGTTTCTGTCTAGCTTGGATTGTAAAGTCGGATAGTTAAAATCTTGCTTTCGTATGTTTGTGTTTGCAAAACTCTGTAGATGTATTGCCCTAAAAATTTTATACAATGTTGCATTGGTTTCCGTATAAAAATATTTCACGCATTTTTATTCCCATATCAAGAGGACCGGGTGAGAAAATTTAATTATTTCACTTACATAATTATATCAGGTAACCACAGCAATGCGTGGCCGTGTTAAGCTAATAAAAGTATAATAATTCAATTCTGAGCAACTCATTTAATCGCACTGTAGCGTAGTAAAATTTTTCCTCCAGAGGATCGTTCATAACTGGAATAAAGTGCACTCGGATATCAGTTTTCATATCCGCAAACACACTTTAATCCTCGCGACGTAGCTGGTTCCTTTGGGAGAGATAATCGCAACATCTAGGACAAGCTACGGAATCGATTTTCGTCATCCCTTGCCGGGTGACGGTTCAATTTTCTTATCTTACTTTAAAGCTTTCCTGGAGATATGGAGCTGTAGCGATATTTACACTGAATATTTGTAGATACTAGGACTCTGAAATTGATTTTACAATTATTATGTATGTATCTAATAAAATTAAACAAGAAATTCTTTCGACATTAAAATGACTTTACGTAAGTGTCTTAAAACATAATCGTAAAAAAATATTTTAAAATATTCTACAATTGACCTTATAGTTACGTAATGAATTGATAACTGACTGATATTTCTTATTTGCAAGGGAATTCATATCTTAGACACACTTACTCTAAGTGTAGGCTGATGTTTTCCTAAATTAAGAAAAATACTAATCATATAAAATAGTAATAAGACAACCAAGTGAATATTCCAATCATTAACCGTTAGTATGTTCGTTGTTATAAAAGTAGTTACAGGTATTACAAACGTATAGTACATATAACTAAAGCACACGAAAATTCAGTATACTAAATATCCATAATTAAAATGCCGGCTGTGCTGACGAGACATGTAAAAATCGAATCACGAAAATTGATCTGCTTTTAAATTACTAATCGCCGTTACAATGGTATCTTTAAATTTTATTATTAATTAAAAATAAGTTATTAATATTATTAATAATTAAAAATAAGTAGCAGTGGATAATTAACATTAACTGGAATACAATGGAGTATTCAATTTTCTATTTAAAAAAATACAGCAATTCTATGGATTTATCCTCGGTAGTAGGACTGCTCCATTTTTTTATATATACAAGATTAAGAGCAAAATTTTAATATTTCGGCTTGATCCACATCCGAACAATAAAGAACACAAGCCCGTTCAACATCTCACATGGACAATGGATAGTTGAAGTTAATTTTAAATCTCCTTCAGTAGCAATAAGTAGTTATAACATCAGGTGCATAGTATTCAACCCAATCGACTAAAAACGCCCTGACAAATGAATCAAACGATCTACACTAGTATTATCCAACGTCATCTGAACCCGGTTGACACTTCAAAGATACCCCGAGCTATTTGAAACCGGGTTATTAGATTTCCTTTGAGGCAGATCGACTGAAAGTTCCCCGTATATTTGGTTTTACCGATAGACAATCGCATTTCTATACAGTGTTGCAGCATGTCGCTATGTTTTGATCAACCTCGAATTGTTCCACAGAATATTGTAAAAAGCGAAATTGTAATTCAATATTGGAAATTGACAACAGTGACTATAAGAAGATGCTCTTTAAACCAAAGTAGCGAATAAATAGTCAGCTGACTAAAATAATATAATAGATAATTAAAATATCCTAACAAACATATAAATAACATAGTCATGATACATGATATACATACATATATACTTACTCATAAATCGTAGAAAATCACTGTTAATAAATCCTAGCTTTAGTTAATAAACCCAAAACCAAATTCCGAAACTATCATCAACCGACCGATCTCTATGAAGTTTTTTTTATATATAATGGAGTAACAAACGAGCATGCAGTCCACCTGATGGTAAGTGGCAACTGCCCAGATAAGAGCAGAATCCCAACTGAAGTCGACCACAGACGCGTTGCTACCTCTGAGGACTAAGTTGGAATGCCCTTACCACACCCTTCAAACCACAAGACAGCAGCGCTTAACACTGCTGTTATTAGGCAGAAATAAGTGTGGCGGTAGTGCCGCCGGAGTCGAAATACAAAGGGGTCTACCACCTTTGAAATCTTTAATAATATACATTATCCCAGAATACAATAACATTATATGCATACAAAACATTTTATATACGACCCCATTAATCAATAAACAATGACAAAAACGCCGGGACATTTTAAATACGCTATAAATTGCAAATACAGTGGAATTGTTCAATAGTAAAAAATACCTGAATGCATGGCTATCAAAGAGAAACGTTCGAATGGAAAAGGAAAATCGAGGGAAATAAATCCAGAAGCGAGATGCGCCAGGAAAATCAACGAAACACTGAATGTTACTGGATAGTGAATGAATAAGACTTGCAATGAAATATGCAAAAAGCGTCTGCGAATCAATCTTATAGGATTCAGAATTCTATTTGGAATTGTGTTTTCAGATTCTTGTTCCAATCCATTATTTTGTTGAGTCTACAACCGTATGATGTCTTCATTAAAATTATTTAGGTATCAAGTAGTATTTAGGCATCAGGTAACATTTGTTACACAATAATATATGCTTAAATGTCAAGCTCATTACAGCTGACAGCAAATTGTCTACTATCGTGTGAGCGATAGTTGCGTAAGCTACAATTTTGTCGCTTCAGCTACTGCGCAGTTGCTTAAGCCGCTATTGCTCTGGCGTCCAATTTACTTTTTGAGCGACCGACGAGCACTACATATTTGATTTTAATCTAATGATCAACATTGATTGTCTACAAACCTGTATAGATACATAAGCTACTCAGTCGCCAAGCACCTTTCGTGTTAATTAATCAATCTACCCAATGTCTTGCCTATCAAAGACCGGTACTTGATAACTTTTGCCAACTACAAATTGACAATTTTTGATCGTTGGTAGGAAAAAAATTAACAGATTAATTAGAAATAACGGGCGAAAATCGCTACCAGTCGCTGAACTAATAATAGCAAGTGGGGTGGTCAGTCAACAAAAAAGACAAATAGCCGTTTCAGAATGTTTTGTCTGTAAGTCTTGATATACTTATAGTCATACGGGTGTAGGATATATATTGTTACCTGGCTGGTCTGGTAATTGTACTTAAGTTTTCACGTTTTCACGTGAACGTGGTTTTAGATTCAATTTAATACAAAAGTCACTTTAATTGCAAGGAAGGACACTAGCTACATTTTTATTAAAGAACTTGCGATATTATTGGAAGAAAATAAAAAAATGAAAATTTGTATTGAAGTGTAGAATTGTGTAACTATAAATAAGCAAACAAAATATATGTCGGCCTCGTTATAAAATATATACCAGTATATAAAAGGACGCAATTAGTGTAGGTACATAGACATTTGTTCATTCCCCATAATGAGGCTAAATTCAAACGGTTTCATATCCACGCGGACGGATTTGCGTAAGAACTAATGTGCTACATCTCTAATTTAGTTCTCTTCTAAAACTGAAAAAACGTAAGCTGGAATCAAAGTAAATATACTGTGGCCGTTACGTTCTTATTTTGATGATGTATACCGCCTGCATCGATCGACGTAAAGAAGAGCCAAGCGCAAACGTTAAGGTTACGATTTTTTATATTATCGAAGTAACAAATTCCACCGAAAAGTAAGTAGTCACTGACCATGAATATTTCTAATGAACCCCAAATAAAATTAAAGTCCTACTTGAGGTTTACCACAAATGCGTAGCTACCCCTAAAGATTAAGCTAGAACGTCTTTGATAAGTGTGTCTCTCTTACCCACACCCTTCAGACCAAATTACAGCAGCGTTTAATACTTGTTGTTAGACAGAAATAGATGTGGCGGTGGTGCTGCCGGAGTCGAACTTCTAGAAGTTCCATCATCGAAACGCGGATATGTGTGGGTTAAAAATATACTATGGATTTATAGTAGAATCGTCACAGTTCATGTTTCGCGTAAATTTTTATACAATCCTAGTTCTACCAAACAAAGTATAATTTTATCATACCCAGCTTAAAATATTTGCAATTGAAAATTTTCCAGTTTCAATGGCCTACTAATTAGTAAACAAACCAAATCGAATACATCAGAAAATGCCCGCTGTACAATTTTGCACTTGAACTGTATTCGATTTTGCTCCTTTTAGCCTGAATTTTATACTGAAAATTCAAACAGCGAATTTCACTGGATAGCGAATAAATAAAAGCTGCAAAGAAAAATGCAAATTGTTTCGCTTTGCAAAAATATAGGTGTCGACTTCGCATCTCGTTACCAAATTTTCGTCACACTCTTTTATTGCAGCTCGACTGATATGCGCTTCCTAGTGAATGGTAACAAATATTTATTTCATTTAAATAAATCTCTATTGCGGTAAAGTACTAACATGTGGAATCTATAAAAAGTGTAGAGAAACGTATATTTCTCATGAACCTCTCTTAGGACTTCTCTTCAATAACTAAATTATATGTAAGTACTACAAAAGTTTCAATAGCTTAACTCTGACTTTTTTATTTCATTTTGCAAAACAGGCGCGTGTGCACGGAGCAGGTGTCCGCTCCGGACATCCGTCGCGTTGAGGAAACACACTACACGCGTACGCCGCGTACGATCCGTGATGCGTAGTAGCGGCTCTTAACGGATTTGAAGAAACAAGTCTATGAGCGGACACTCATCGTCCGCGGCGCATATGAAAACTCGCCACACATGCGCGCATGTACATATGTCGCTGCTCAAACTATTTTGCAATACAAACATGCGAGTGTGCACACGCGTATTTTTTCCCGACTCACAAATAAATGTAGATAAAAATTGTTACAGAAGACAGACATTTAAAAACTTCCGTAACATATAGGTATCTAGTTTCTGAAGATAGCGAACAAAAGATACAAAAACGCGGCTCTCTTTGCCTGAAACTTGTGAAATCCACTTTGCACTCCATATCAAATTCACGACTCTCGCTCCATGAAAATCAAATTTTTAATCACAAAGAAGACGTTACGTAGAAGTGCTTTGCAGCAAACTAGCGCTCTACTGGGTTTCAGCGAGGTTCATTATGATTTTATACTACTTGTTCTTTCATTGTCATTCTGGCAATTACACGACTGCATTTTGGTATAACAATTTTGTGTGCACTTCAAAAACACAAAGAGACTCCTCTTGGCATATATTTACTTATTTGTTCCTCACGAGTTGTTGCACAGTTACATGATACCACTAGACAAACACACGTCGCACACTATTTTAACTAGATCATGTTCTACTTAGTTAAAATAGTGCGACGCGCTACAATATTATTTTATGTGCATTAGAAAAAGTAGGAGGACGTGCAATGTCTATAATTTTTCTAAACAATATTCTGATAGGCACTGCCCATGTCTGCACGGTCATGTTCCGAAAGATATACAGGGTGCCCCATAAGTTCCACGACAAACTTGAGGAGTACGTAGCTTAGGGGCTGACCTCTCAGATAAAAAAAAATGCTTTAGCAAAAGTGTCACCGTTTTTGAGATATCGATTGTTATTTTTACTTTTTAAAAATTCGTCCCATTTAATATCTTATCGTTAACCGCAGGTACAGAAAAGAAGACACACTGATCATTTTTTCTAGAAAATACTAACGGATAGCTGGTCTATCATATTCAAATGTAATTTAGTTAACATACATTAAGGAAATATAAAATACATTCAAACACATTGAATAGAATGGTTTGTTTTTGTTTTGCAACGGACCGAGTCTGATCCGTACGATGTTTTCAGATATAAATCATTCCTCACTATGTTTTGAGGCTTAGTAATTAGATGTTATTTATAAAATAATCATGCAAGTAGGTCGCCTCTAATTTTGTTCGAAAATCAAACTGATTTATCGGCATTGTTCATGCATCCGAGTATTAATTAGAATCCCGGCGATGCTCTAATTTGCTAAACTCATCAGCACCTATCAAACCGCCGAGGCCAATATCGCGAAATTTTGGCACCTACATACCCCCTACGCTGAATATCCAATACTGAAACTTTGATAGCTATTTTGAAACATTATCGGCAACAGCTTCAGTTATCGGAGTTGCATGTGGTTGATTAATTATTTATCATCGCATTTTGATCTTAGTACACACCTCTCACCATACCCTATTCTGATTTGGAACAACGGAAATTAATGTCGTGGGTATGCAAACATTTAATTTCGAAAAAATACGTGTAAGATCTTCCATCATAACGGAAATCAATTACAAAACGAATGTAATACCATTTTATAAGAATCATTCATCAAATAAGAATCCTTAGAGACCAAAGAGTGAGATTGTGTAAACCGGTGGTTCCCAACATGGGGCCCACGCTCCACAAGTTGGCAATTTGATAGTTAAGGTGGGTAATTCAAAAATGGACTTGATACGATTTCAACCCTTTCACTCCATGCTATTTAAATGCAATGCTAAATAAAATAACTTTGAACTTGAATTTCTGATTTCATTATATGTTTTAAAATTTTATTTACTGTGTTTTGATAACAATTTCTTCTAAAATCTATCATTTATATTTCTTAAGTCAGTAAATAAATCATTAATATGTAAAAAATGTGTATCAGGGGCCTACAAATTTTAGAAATATTAAGGTAGGGCATGGCACAAAAAACACTGGTGTACACTAAGTAATGAAAATAGTTACTAAGCATGGTTTCGACTACATTTAGGTCTTCAATTATTAACATAACAATTATACCACTGCGCATACTTACTAGTAAATACTAGGCCCAACTTTAGCAAGCTACCTACAAATTCGTTAAAGTTAGAAGATTGGAACGTCAATTTACCTGCTACGTTATACAAGCAGAAAGCGAACTAAATTACGGATACTGTCAGAATATATAAAAAATACGTACGTAAGGTTTATTCGTATACTCGGTGACGTCAAAAATTTGAAGGACGGCCATGGAAGCGTAATCTCTTGAGAGTACGATGAAAACAACGAGAAACAACGTGGAAAGTATCTTCCATATGAACACTAATTTAAATAGCTGGAATATCGAATAAATATTGTTACGGAAACTGGTATGCAACGAGTAGAATCGCTTATAATGTTAAGATGGGTACTGGCTAGGAGGATTTATGACGAAATTGTTCGGAATACATCGACTGCGAACATATTTGTGTGTAGTGAAAGTACTGCTAGTAAACAGTGTTAAGCTAGTGGTTAAAACTCTGCCTGTCAACCGAGGGGACCGAGGTTCGAGTCCCAGGCACGCATCTCTAATTAAAGTTGTGTGTGTATTTTGTGAAGTAATACATCATCAGGAAATATGTATTAAAATAAAAAACGAAGAAATAAATTCTCAAATGGAAAGAAGGCAGTCTACCGATACGTACTTGGCCAGTAGATTATAAGTATTTTGAGAAGAGACTAACAATGGTACAGTAATGAGTTGATGATGGTGATTAACGTTATCTACATTGTCACAGCTCTACCTTAAGTCACTAACTGGAGTAATATTTACTATTTTATAGAGCACATTTTTTTTAAATGTTTGTTTTGAGTAACGCAATACATTTTATATGATAGAAGTAACAAATATGCACGCAGTCCACGTGATGGTAAGTGACCACTGCCACATATGGACATATGTAATGAACCTCAGATAAGTCTTTCTTACAACACATAACTTCAACTTAATCATCATCGTCATCATCAACCCATTACTGTCCCATTGCTGGGCACGGGTCTCCTCTCAGAGTGAAAGGGATTAGGCCATAGTCCAC
>DWRA01001095.1:0-18791 GCA_018250295.1 Spathilepia clonius | reverse complement strand
AGGCCTCCCCTAATCTGCGCCACTCAGACCGGTCCTGAGCCGTCTGAATCCAGCGGTTGCCCGCCGTCTTCTTCAGGTCATCAGCCCACCTGGTCGGGGGGCGACCTACACTCCTTTTGCCAAGACGTGGTCTCGTGGACGTGGAAAAACAAATCTATTGATACTCAGGACTATTGAGGACGCATGTTTCATAACAGTCAGTCTTTCTTATCGCAGCATTCAAATTTAAAGAGAGCAGGATTGGACGTTGCTGTTGTAACCAATAAATATGCGTGGCAATGGTCAAACCAAAATTAAATATTTTCTTATTCTTTTTTTTTATTATTATATAATTAACTTTATAAGGCAAAAAGCATTTGCACATGTTTCAATGGATTATACCAAGCCGGAATAAGGTAGCGCGACAACTGTGCAAAGCTATGTAGGAACCACAGCTATTGGTGAGATCATATGAATACTGTAACACATGCGAATAAAATTCAATTTTGAAAATTTGAAATTTGAATAGAAAATATAATAAAATAAAAATTTATAGAATGAAATAATACTTGAAAATAAAATAAGGGTTAAAAAATACTACAAACATTTTTAATGTAATAATTAAATAATTATCTATCATTCAACCTTAACATAATGATTCGCAGCATAAGGATTACACAAAAAGAGAAATACTTACGTATTAGTACGTACTTTAAGTATTAGTTTCCCAAAAAAAATCACAGTTGATATATTGCATTGTATTTGCAAAAATACATTTTGTTCGCTTGCGTTTATCGTGTTTTTCTTATAAGCTTCTAGTCGAACAAGTGAATAAAGGGAGTTTTCAATAAGAATCCGTACTTTATTTCAAAACGTATGCATGGTTCTGACAGGAATGGATTTGAAATTCAAATGCTGTTTTGCTCTAAGGTTCTGTTTATGATGTAGTGTGGTATTTGTTTTTAGTACTTATTCTACGAAAATAAATTAGTCTTTCTGTACTTATAGTCTCACACTACGCTTCCTTGTGTCGTATGTGCGATGGGCACAAAAATATATGCATAAACATCTAGACCCATAACAAACACGTAAATTCAACAATCAAATATCTCCGTTACCGGCAACCGAACCCGCAACTCCTTTTGTCAGACAAATATGGCGAAAACGTTCCTTTTTGGTAATTATATCTGTCTGTCACTATAATCCCTAGGAATGTGTAAAACACTTTTTGACAAAACTTTACAAATGCAGTGAAAGTTTGGGATGATACGAGGGTTAGGTAGACAGTTTAGTGTTCAGGATAGGCTAAAACGTCTAAAGTCAGTTTACAGGATATTGAAGTCAATACATCGATCGAACCTTGTTATAAAGTACGTGAAGTATAAAAAGTATAAAAAACACGAAAAAGTACCAAGATTAATAGTACTAAGAAAATGTTCAAAAACGTCACCAACAACAATTTTATACAACTAACTTAAATTAAAGGCGGCCCTATTCAAGAGTATGGAATAACCGATAGTTAAAGCAAACTCTACTTCAAAATAAACCTGTCAGTTGCGCTGATGAAATTGTTATCGAATTCTTTGAGGTGTAAAATTAAAACCGCGGCTGCAAAAATTGTCACCTTTTGTTGGCAAATATTGTCATAAAAGTTGGTATTGTGTTGGTGACAACTTTACCATTATCGACCAGTACTTTATCCGTACGTTTTTTTACTATATGATTATGAAGGAATCAATATATGCTTATTATATTGAATTCTTAAATAACCCAACCTTTATTAAATGAACAAGAGAGTCACCGCAAGAAGATATGAGAAAATTAATAAAATAATCTCCGATTGAAAATACGCAAGTGTGTAATTTATAAATGAAAAAATGAGCAAATTAACGTATTAACTAACGTACGCAAGAGGAACGAAAGATATAAAAGAAAATAAAAAAATATATGAATAAATCAGTAAATCCCTGCATGCTGTAAAAAAATATGCAAACCAACAAGGCTTCATAAATGCATTGAGGTGTTGTTGATGTGCATTTTATACAATAGATATGTTATGAATAAAATTGTAATCTAACATGGCCTTTGTTACAAATGATTTTGTTACATTTTATGCTTTATCAACATTGCTCCATGTAGAGCATTAAACTGTAATAATCTCATCACAATCTAATGGCTCTATCACACGTGTGAAAGGTATCAATCACACCCAACGACTACCCTAATTGGAGCCGAATAGGCTGAATAATTAAATTTATGGGTACAGATGTACCGCTTTACCCCAATCGCTCTCAAAATAAAGATCGATACACATTGCTAGCTATACATGTATGTAACTGTAAGTACATATTACATAATGGTCGACGATGAACACATAAAGATTGCAGCTATGTATTGAAAACAAAAGACAAGATACCAAAGAATTTGTTTGTTTAGGCTTAAAATAAGAATGTATGGGTAAAATTGTATTTTCTTAAAGTGAACCCTTCCCTTTACTTTGTCATCTCCCAGTACTTCCCAGAATTGGACCCTTACAAGCAACATTATTTGATGGCGCAATATAGGCCTTTTTCAATGTACTTATTCGTTTCCCCGCTACGGAAGCCATTTTGAAACATTTTTTTTAATGTAATGATCAAAACATTTTTTGTCAAAATCGGCCTCATAACTCCTTTTCTGCATTTTCACTAATTCTAATAGTTTAGTATTGCGCTATCAACGAAAAATGCTCTTTGTTCGTTAGAAGCTATAAATAATAGTTCGTATAGTATTCCCTATACAACAGCCTTATAACACATTTTCGCTCACATAACGATAAATGTTGAAATAATTCCAAGAAGTTCGTTTATAACTTGTTGAGTTTGTATTGTTTGGTGATTGACCTTTTGTGTAATGTTTGCTTTAATTTTGTAAAATAATTATCATCACGTACAGTTATTACAAATTAAGTAAGTATTTAAGTATGAATGAATGTAAAATAAAATAATTATTGTTTAAATCTCTTTAGCATTTCCGCGAAATGAATATTATCTATTCTCATCAATTTCTCATCGCAGGGTTTTTATATTAGTTTTTACTAATTTTATAAGTGATTAATCTTACACATGTAACTATTACTTTAACATCATGCACAAGAAATTTTGGCTTAAGTTTTGTTCGCCAATTTTTAGGAATTATACCTGTTGTGGAGCAGCTATAATCGAAATTTAAAATATTTTTTAAGACGGTACTAACATCCTGTATTGCAGTAAGTAACCACGCAGGAAGATGCTGCTCATCATCTCAGATGATTGGCTGATTGATACTTGGCTGTACCATACATCTAAGACTCAGAAGAAACAAGCATTCTGGATTTTTCCGTAGGAATTGCGCTTAACTTTGCGTAATGGTGATCGTCGTAGATTAATAACTTTACTGAAAGGTCCTGCAGGTATACCATCTCTTGAATTTAAGCTCCATAAAGTAATGGAGGGATGATATTTCTGAAGAAACCACGCATATCAAAGAGCATAGAAACAACTATTACATCGGTTAATACATCAAGTCAAACACTCGACACCGTCACGTTAGCTGAAGTCCAGTGTTATAAATGTTCATGATCAATACTTGTCATATGTGTGTAACATGTTTCAAGTCATTTGTTTGAATATCGAAAGTCCTCTTGTACCTGGAGCTGAATATTATAGCATAGTATTCATGTGCCATAATATTCAGTAATAATATGACTACTTTCATGATTTCATGATTGTTTGTATATAAAAATGTTTCTGTTTCATAAAAGCTGTGTTTAACGTTACTGTATTCTGCTGCTCTATATACTGCAGATAGACTTACACAAGACGTTTCTACGTCAAAACCATTTGGAGTAACAACGCATCGTTGGCCATTTTCATACAAGTCTTCTATTCTACAGAGTTAACTACAGATGTCGATAAACGGCAGTGACTATGCACGTGGACGTATGTGGATGGATTTAATGTAATGAAGAACAAAATGAGTATGCAATCTACTTGCTACCAGTCATCAAACTGAAAAACACAGCATTGACACACACACAAATAATATTCTCTGCTATTCCTAATATCAAAAATTGGAAAGAAAATCTACGTTCTGTGTTGGTTCTATGGTCGATCCTACATCTTTCATCTTAGTCTCTTCATGTATATCATTTTGACATGCTCGTTGACAGTTTTCGTTACTTGCAAATCTTATACCAGTATACTATTTGCTTTTCTTACACAATTCATTACTAACAAAAACATCGGTGCCGTTTAGATAATTCAGGCACTATTTTACCTCAAACAAATAAATGTTCCCAAACTCCAGACCTGAACCGAGAAATCCAATCAAGTAAAACGTACCCGCAAGATCGAGATAGAAATCAAATTAGGTCTCAGAATTACGTGGCGTTTGTAAGAAAAAAATCGCGACGTCCTTCTGTTCATCCTCAGAGTCTATTGGTATAAAATACCGGTTCTAATACTGGAAGACACTTTGAAACCCTGTTATTTCGGTATATTCAAAATTATTTACCATTCAAATTTATAATGAGAGAAAATATTATGACGACGTAAATTGTACATGCTTGGTATCAGCATAACAATGTTAACGTTAAGTGAAGTCTAGCAATCTGCTATTGGCTATTCTAACAAACTATGGTCTAAAGAATAATAATTATTAAAAGTGATTTTGACCTAATATTGGTACAGTGTCGGATTTAACATTTGCAAATGCAAATTCGTTACGTCACCAAATCAACGTGCATCCAACCACGACGTCGATGACCTCTGTCTAGGCGAGATCTATAGCTAGAACTGGGCTCTTGACATCTGATAACATGTACACTAAAGGTAATTTTATCCGGAGAGAAGAAGACTTACAAACTAGTAAACTAATATTCGAAATCTATTAAGGAAGAAATGAGAAAAGTCCATCCGGAGTAAGAAGCTAACTTATAATAAATTTATACCTTTAGCCAAAAACAGAATCGCAGGGCTCAGCAGCACCAACGGTCCTTTATCCAATCTGCGACGGGATTTCTTACATCTGTTAGAAGTCACAGTTAAATAAACATTAGGCCCTTTTCGTTTAGGTTCCGTATACACACAGTTTTGTTCTCTTCGTATCAATAAATTTATACAAATGAAATGGACGCGTACATTTCCAATTTCTAGGCGTACATATTTTAATACCACTATACCCCAAATACCCATGTGCAATATTTTGTTTCTTTACTCACTGATTTAAGCTGTAGGTTGACATTAAGTATCAATAAAATTACATAATCTTTGTACATCATCCATTTGCAGGCTTTTCCAATTAAGTTTTGCATGTTTGGTTTCAACTCGAAAGATGAATCTAATGTTGTCAAGATCAATTATTTTTGGCAAGATGATGTCCCATAAAGATAAAACTTTAATTCTACTCTAGAACTACAAAGATGATTATACGTAATCCTAGGACAGAAATCTAAATTCGAAATTCTGTACAATTTTATTTATCTCATTAGTTACCAATACAAAAGCATTTATACTTACATCCAACAGTACATTTTGCTTCGGATAGTAATCCGTATCCACTAACGTTAGCAATCATGACAGGTCATGCATCTCTGTTCAGTTCAACTTGCTACGAGTCTGTTTGCTCCAATGTCTCAAAATACAGGAACAAAGGTAATTCACCAGCAATTTATCAGTGTTACGTCTTTACACAATTTAACTACGAACTATTATTTATATGCTAGTGTAAACGGTATTTCATCTTATTAAAAGCTGGACTATGGAAATCGGTCACTAGATCAGTTAATGCGTATAAAACATTTACTAGACACCAACAAAACTAAATATATTTTATGGATATATTTTAAATTTGTAACGATTAATTTTATTCATTGACCCAACAAATAATCCTTTGAACTGGATGTGAACAGCGACCTAAAGATAACACATGTTCAACTTGAATAATAAATTTCTATTTGAAGTTTCTTACGGACACAATCGGCAGTGACCCCATAATATTAACAGATTTTCTATCTTATATTATATTGAAAATATTTACAAGTGAAGGACAAGAGTAATACTTGAAAAGATCATAGGTATGTTTTTGTTTTGTCTTAACAAGGAGAACATTAGTCACTAGACAAGAAAACAGGGAAATTCGTATAGTGTCTGTTAATCACTGATAATAAACTTTAGTGCCAACTAATCCGATAGCAACTTCCTTGCCTATCTTGTTGCAAAGTTTGCCAACTTGTGATCAGTTGGGTAATTGACGAAATTATATCGCTAATCGTGGATAGCTGATAGTTGGGTACTCGTTATTGCCTATTGTTATAGCGAATAAAAACTTTAGACATGTTTGGGGAATACCATTGAATCATCATCATCGCATTCTATCATAAATGCGATAGAATTATTTCACTTCCGCATATTTGATTTCTAATAGCGGTATTAACAGTACTGACATCTCTCTTAAACAATGTGGTCACCCGAAATACTTATAGGCATTGCAACTTAGTCAAAAGAAGCGAGAAGTAAACACATAGTTCATCTGTTTTGTAGTACACTTTATGTGATGAAACTCCAAGTAAAATCCAATTACAGATTAGTAGCAGCCCTTCAAGGGTAACTTAATGCACTCTTCAAACCACAGCACAGCAGCCTTACACTAATTCTTTAAGAAATAAATGGTAATGGCGATGGTACCTTCCATAGAAACGTAATAAGTTTGATCCCTTTGAATATTAGTGCAGAGACTTTAATTACTTTCGATAAAATGTTTCCAATATAGGCTCCAGCCTCACAGACGACAGCAGCGTATGCATAATTAATTATATCGATGTTATTAAGTTATCATGTGTCGTTGCTAGGTAACTTTCTAGACAAATTTCTGAAACTTTACTATACATTTTAAGTAAATTTTATGTAATATACTAAAATTCCTTTTTCGCAGCTATATCAATCAATACCAACGGAAAATTAGAATTCGTTAGATTTTTTACCCTTATCTAGTAATTCACCTTTGAATTTAGGACAAAAATCATTTACCTTTAAGGCCTAAATCAAACCTAACAAGAATAGGCACTCCAGATATATTTTCACTAAAATCATAGCCATAGCAGGTGTAGAATAAAATATTACCAGACCGTCTGGATATTAGTCTTCATGTCTTGGTTGGAGGTGAAATATTACGATTAAGGTTTATCCCACCGTTTTACTCAAATTAAAATATGTTTGTAGATGGAAAACAGTATTTGAATCAATAAAATTTACATCTATTTCTTCCTTATAAGACCAGTGTAGTGCTGTTATGGGCGGAAAGGAGAAACTCTTTAATTTAGTGAAATAATTATAAGGTTGTGTTACATGTTCTATTTAAAATCCCATTAGAAAATGCCTCATTGAAATATGACTTTTTTATTTGATGGAGTAACAAACGAGCATGCAGTCCACCTGATGGTAAGTGGCAACTGCCGCCCATGGACATTTGTGATCCACCCCAGATAAGACCAGAATCGCAACTAATTTAACTAACGGACTAAGTTGGAATGCCTCGTTAGGTTTATCTCCCTTAGCACATCCTTGAAGGCACCAGCGCATAACACTGCTGTTATTAGGCAGAAATAAGTGCGGCGGTGGTGCTGCCGGAGTCGAACTATAAAAGATTCTACCACCTTTTAAATACTCCTTCCATGTTCTTACTTTTAAACCAAACAAATAACAAAGAAGTCAGATACTATACCACAGAGATCCTTCCATCCTTACTGAAGCGGCGTGGTGATATATGTCCTAAAACTCCCCCAGTCGTAAAAAGACCCGTATCCCGGAAAAGAGTCATGTAAATTCAATTTATCGTTTCTATACCATTGCTTTCGTATTCCAAAACTACACAATCAATTTAAAAACGCCAATAGAAATGTCCTCATAAATTATCTATTGAAAAATGTCACTCTACAACGCTCTACAGAAATGTCGCCATCAATTTTAGGGGGCAGTTCCAAAAGATAGATTTTAGGGTAGTTGTACATCGTAACTGGATTTATTCCGACCGCTGAGGATAAATGACTGGCGTGACCTAAAGCGAGCGTAGGAAGCAGTATAAGCAAATGAAAAAAATGTAAGTAAACGGTAATTGTAAAGTCAATG
This sequence comes from Spathilepia clonius, assembly GCA_018250295.1. NCBI lineage: Eukaryota > Metazoa > Arthropoda > Insecta > Lepidoptera > Hesperiidae > Spathilepia > Spathilepia clonius. The sequence goes on along the minus strand of DWRA01001095.1, from coordinate 10,668 downwards.
ATTTTATAAATGATCTAAAAAAGAATTAGTATCTTATATAATCTAACACGTATTAAAACCGATGGTAAATGTTAGTTAACGGTAATTGTAAAATCAATGATTTTATAAAGAATCCAAAGAAGAATGAATACTTTAAATAATCTAACACGCATAACAACCGATGGTAAAAATCCACATATTGCCATAGCAAAAAAAAAATATCACTAACAATTCTGTCAGATTATTAAGACAACGCATATTTCTGCTACGTCTTGTCAAATTACAATGTTATATTAAACGTAAATGGCCATTTTTATAATACATCAGAGTATCAATTTAAAACAAGTACTGCGTCAAAATTCTAATAGATATAATAGACATAAAATAAATGCCATATACTGAACCCCAAAGTTTAAATCACAACCCACTTGATACCTCATGAAGTGCGGTGCCGTCGACAGCGCGGCGATTTATAATGTCGACATCCGCGCGTGAGGAAAACAAAAATAAGTATATAAGTGTGTCCAAAGGAATCTAATGCTTTTAATTAATTCACAATCTTCAGTAAAGCTCAAATATAATCTGTAACAATTACTATGAGAAATCCAGAAAACCATATAGGCCACGTTTCTATAAATGCAAGAAAATGTGGGGGATGCTAATAGACATAAAATAATGGCGTACGCCGTACGTGTTTGAATCACAGCGCACTTGATACGGCGCGAAGTGCTCTGCCGTCGACAGCGCGGCGATTTATAACGCCCACATCCGCACGGGAGGAAGTGAAAAGGTGAAAATAAAAATAAACCTTTTTATGTAATGGAAATAGCAAAAGTCCATGCAGCTCTGATAGCCTTGGTCCTAAATCAGGTCCAAATAGGATTAGAGCCCTACTGGACACCTGTAGCATTGTTGCTACGTTGGAACGCCTCATATAAGTGTCAATGTTTTATCACACTGTTTGATTCAAAACAATACTGCTATTATAGGGCGGAATTCGACGTGATGGTAGTGCTGGCGTTATTATATGACAAAGTGTTCTACTATATTTAAATCGATTGAAATGAAAGCCATAAAACATTATTTTTTTATAAAAATGAAGCAAAGCACACTTGTCCCTATTGTTATTGTTATACTATGTTCTTGTTGTTATTGTTATACTATACAAATTGTTGAAAATGTGTCCTAGCATCATCACCAGTCAAAAGACATTCATACATACGTCCGATGTAACGATTATTTTGTTTGCTTCTATTCTACACAATAAGTTTTGTAATAGTATATAATTGTACCTCCTTCTTTAAAATGAAAGCGCACTTGGTACCTGCATGAAGAGATATGCTAACGACAGTGCGATTTGTAAAGATTATATCCGCAACACGTGAGAGGATTAAAAGATAAAAACTTAACTACCTAATTTCCAATAAGGTAGATGTAGGTAAATTGTGTAGATCTTAACTGATATATAAAGTTGAGTAAGCAGTTAGGTGTCCGATAGTGGTATATTTTATACACGCTGTCGTGCTTCCCAGGATATAATATGTCGCCGTCGGTCCTTGTTGTTATCATTGTATAGCAGTCGTTAAACTTAGTGCAGTGACCCTCTGAAGTATGTGAAAACATCCGTCGTGAGTTGGCCAAGAACTTTTGTTTTCCTCCAACAATTCGTGTTAGAGCAGCGTGGTAGACTGCACCTAAGACCTTCCATAGTTATTCAAATACACTCGTTCCCAGAAGTGCGACATAAAAAGGTTGCATCAAGATTATAGCGACAACAGACTACGTTTAAGCACTGGGTTTTATTCAAAATTAAGTGTCTTTGATATTATTAAAATGTTTACTGCTTATTATTAGATATACTCTGCCTACTAATACCAATTTGTAAATTAATTGCCAAAACCGTTACGATAGGTAAGGGGTAAACGCGAAATGGTTTCAATTAATTGATTTGGTTTCATTATCTGTATAGTTAATTTCGGCGTTTAAATGGATCGATTAATTGAAGCAGTTTATTTATTGGTAATCCAAGCCATGTTTGATTATTTGTTAAACATTACTATTTATTATTCCAATTTTTATAACTATTTTTTGAAAATTATACTAGTTATAATTGACGCAGCTATTATTATTGTTGAAGAAGTTCATACTGTTTAATAATAATAATAATAGATGCTGTAGTATATTATTAATCTACCGTTACTTAAAATACGTCATCTATGTTTTTTTTATATTAATATGTAAAATATGAAACGAGCATGCGGTCAACATAATGACTAAACCACTGTGTCAATGGAGTCTGTAGTCAACCACAAATAGGATTGGACCCCTAATTGAACGTCGCTACAGAGCGTCTTTACAGCTGATGATTAAGTTCAAATGCCTCGTCTAAATGTCTGTATGTTATGCCATCATTAAATTCAGAGTCATAGCCGCTGTTACCAATACTATTATAAGGCAGAAATAATAATGACGGTGGTACGTCCTGAAACACGAAAGGTTCTAACATGTTTTGATATTAATAAAATTATTGAAGGCGATAGAACCTTTTATGGTTCGTCCCTGGCGACACCACCGACGTACATATTTCTCCCTCATAACAGCAGTGTTCAGCTCTTCTTTATTCTGGTTTGAAGGCTGGAATTGGATTCCCCGGAAACCGCTTCCGTGGGCTCATGGGACGAGGAAAGGGTGGCCTTTAACGAAAGCCGCCCTGCGGCGTCCCGTGCGCCTGCGACGAAGTGCCTGGGAAGATACATCGGCCTCCTTGGCCCTCTCCGCCGCCTCCTTCGCGAGCACCACTGCTTCGCAGAAGGAGCGCACCGCATTCCACGATCTGTCAGCTCCGACCATGGCACGAATCACGGTCGAAAGCGAGAGGTCGGTCCCAAATACAAAGCAGAGCGCGCTGCGCTCCGCACTTCATGCCGAGCATACTTCCAGCGTGTGCTGGGCCGTCTCGTCGAGGCAATCGTTACAGTGATGGCACCTGGCTGTCGGCTCCCGCCGGATGCGACACAGATAACTCCCAAAACAAGACGTACTAATCCTAGTTTTCTCAACTTAGTGTTCACGATAGCAACGCATCTATGGTGGACCTCAGGTAGGACTCTAATGCTATCTGACGTTGATTACAGATGTCCACGGGTGGCAGTGTTCACATACTATCAGGTGGACTACATGCTAGTTTGCTACTTTCTTGTTATTAAAAAAGACAAGTGATTCGATGACAAGAACTATTGTTCCCATATTTGTCATTACAAGATACGGAACTAAAAACGTAACTTGTCACCGCTAGCAATCAAAATAAATCATCACACAAGGCGTGTAGCAAGCTTACAAACAGGCGATTTATTGCCGAATTGAGCCGACAATGGGCAGGAAGAAAGGCTGAATTGCGGTATTGAAAACGGTTTATCAAAGGAGCCATTATTGTGGGAACTATTGTGTGGAGTGGACTGATGACATTCACTAATAACGTCTGTTATTGAATTGTGTAGTGAAATGCAATAGTTTGTTTTTTCACCAATGTCTGTATTCTATGTTATTGTATCTGTATTCTATCCATAAAAAAATATGCTGCATGTCGACAACACACAGTTTAAATAATTAAATCTAGAAGCTTGAAATTATGAACAAAAGATTGTGATGTAGAATGTTAGAAAGTATTTTTTAATTTATGACGTAAAACTACTACAGTTGCAAATTAATGTACGCGTGTCCCCTGATTTAAGAAATAAACTAATTTTGAACATAGTAAGGTGAATGATTGAATTTTAGTTATGTTATTGGCTAAATTTCATGCGTTTCGGTTCTTCCTTCAGAAAGCTTATTGACCCTTCGGTTCTAGTTGATACAGTAAACGTTTTTAAAATAACTGACGCGGGTTATCCACTAAACCATACCTTTCTTCATCAATCTACGTTGGAACAGTGTGGTGGAATGTGTATGAGTTATAAAGGGGTATCGGTATAGTGTTAGGTCGGAGCCCACTTGTAAGATATACAAATTATTTTATCCATAGCTGTCATAACACTTTTATCTTTTTAACATGTGTACCTATAAGCTTGGACAATAATTGCACAAAATTTGTAAGGTCCACTAATGTAATCGGACAGGAGAGATATCAACCACTACGTCTATGTCTAGAAAGCAATTCTACGTTTCGGGGAATGGGGATGCCGATTTACGTATGAGACGTATTTTAGGCGTTAGCTGTACCAACGCGTTTGTGATCGACTTCGCGTTGAACTCCTGTTCTGTATGGAGTTTCTTACAGGTGTCCATGGGAGGCATTGACTACGTATCATCAGGTGGACTATATCTTTTATTTTGACTCTATCTTTTGTTACTTCAATCTTATACATAAAACAGGTAATCAACTTGTTTTAGCTAATAAAAAATCAGAGAATATCGAGAACTACTGGTCTAAGCGAATTTAACCTTTGTGTCGTACATAGTAGCTTTGTCATGTCACCACAGTCTGCTCGTAGTAGACAAAGTACCGTCGCCACATATCCACTTGATTGTGTAAGCGAAACGGCGAGAATTCTCATTACACTTTAAATTAAATAACGCTTTACACATATCCACAACACACTAGGAGTATGTGTCGTTGATGCAACAGATTAAACACAAGTACACAAATACCCGGACGCAAATTAAAACCTTTTATCATTTATATGTTTTTGAGAGTACGCTGAGCAGTAAGGAGACGAACTTTCTTGTGCTCTCAATTCTTTCTGTAACCCATCTTTAGCTTACTAATTTTGAGCAGTAAAATACCAAACGTAGATTCTCCATAGCAAGCTGAATGTATAAGGTAAGGTAAGCAGTAGAAAGAGTATGGTTTGATCGGGAGTACAAATTCCCGCTGATTTTCATGTAAGAATCTTTGATTCTGATCCCTCCTCCTCCCTCCTTCCTCTAATCCCTGAAGTCAGGCAGAACTTTGTATGGATTTGGTAACAAATGTGCATAGGCGAAAGTGATCATTTAGCACCACTTTAAGTTACACTTACGACATATTTCAGAAAATTTGAATTCTAACCCAAATGATTAAAGTACGAGACTTAAATTCGCACAATACTATTAACAGAATAAATTAATACTTGATAGAAACAAAGCGGATAGAATACAACACAAACACCATAAGCATATTACAGCTGCCCAGTTACTACTAAATTATTTAAAGCAAAACAAGAAAAGGGACGAAAAGGGAAAGGTGGCAATCGCAACCCTTTACACTGTCCCTTGGAATTAACAAATGGGCCGGTATATTTACAGATCTACCGTCATCTCACTTGGGAAAACAATGGTTTCGGAACAGAGAAACAAATGATACAAATCGCCCAATTGGTCGATTGGTCACGTAGACGAAATTCCAATTAGACGCCTAATTGACGCTCTTACAATACGGAAGTATTTGTTTTTAAAGTATTAGTTTACAATACATACATATAGTGAAAGCTACTCGTGAAATTATGCGCAAATTTTCGTTTGACGTCTTTGTCCCGTATTTTGTTTGTGTAGCTTTTTAAGATGCTAGAGCCTTATGTAGTTTGACTCCGGTGGCATTATTGCCACACCACTACCGTCTACTGGTTTGAATGACGTAGTAAGGTAAAATATTTCCAACTTAAGCATCTGGGGGTAGCAATTATGATAAGCCTGGAGTAGGACTCGAATTTTAACTGGGACTGATTATACATGACCATGGACAGTAATGACCACTTACCATCAAGTGGATCATATGCTCGTTTACTACTTCTATACCGAAGATTGATTACCTGGATAAAGTTAGAAAATAAAGACATTTTTACCTGAAAATTGAGTTAGAATATCAAAATTATGTTTTTCATGTCCAATCAAATGCCAGATTTATTAGGAAAATTTAAGTTGTATTGACTGTATTTGTTCGTGGTCCTATGACATCATAATAAAACCGGCGGAAATGAACACCAACCCACATAGAAACAACGAAAATAGAAAAAGCGTGAAAGTAAAAATTGGAGGTCACCTCGTATAAATAAAAAAACCCTTAGCAATATTATAAATGTAAAGTTTAATCCATTTATTTGTCTCTCCCAGATGACAACGGTCAAAAAAATTTGCGTCCATTTTATTTATTTATTTTACAGCGAAAAGGGCTACAAAGGGAAAATAGGACAATTTCAAATCCCTTTCCTCTGGAATTAATAAATGAAACGGTATCTACATAAAATCACACACATTTGATTATCCGTTATGTACATACTGCAACTAATGGTCCGGTAAATAATATGAAAGGCAGAATTAAAGGTGTTCTGAGTAAGAGTATTGACTAAACTTGGGTAGATAAACTATGTGAACGTTTGAACATAGATGTTCATTCGGGGGTTCGTAGCGGAGCTTCGTGGTGGTGATACACCAGTCTGATATACAGAAGGTTCCGAGTTTCATACCTAGTCAGACATTTAATTGTTAAACATAAATTTACTATTCTGTTATGAGCCGGGATGTTTGTGTTTTTAAGAAACGGCACAACCGTATGAACAGTGGGTTGTGGGCGAAGAAATACGAAACCTTTTGAAATAATACCACATGGGGTTTAACTGAATTACAAACAGTAATTGATGTCATATTATGAAATTTTAATTAACAAAGTCACTTTGGGTATCCAATTTCCCATAACAAGTCAAGGTCAACTGGAGTTGTGGTTTAGATTAAAAGGGGTTTTTGGATCTCCAGAGGTTTGTTTGCCTAATGGCATTATACATTTATAGGAGCGACTTTAGGGTGTTTTCCAATTCATACCATGTGAAGGGATTGTGGTTTAATGACAAAGGTTTTGGATCCCGAAAGATTGACTTTATTGATGAAAGATAGGTAATTTCTATACGACTGACTTTGAAAGAAAACCAGTTATAACCAATTGGCAACAGGTTTGATGAACAATGAACAAACGTTTTAACAGCTAAGCGTCTATTCGGGTTTTTTTTATAGTTCCATCGATCTTTTTTTTACTTTCACGACAATTTTGTCGACAGTTGAACGAATGGACCCCTCATTTCTAGTTTCGGTAAGTCTAGTCTAGTATAGATTTGTAAGTTATCGAAAAAGAGAACTTGTAACTAATTCAAGCTCTGTACTTTCACGTTCACATCCACGTTTACGTTTGATGTGTTTGTACATCACGTGCCACGCACCGTACGAATCCAGTAGATACTTTTCGGACGCCCCGTAGCAACCAGTAACTGCTTAATATTTTGTGTTTGACTGCAATTCTTTTTATATCAAACAACTGGAGGCGATTCTCTCTCCTCAACTAGAGGACGCCTGAAGCGTACTCTATTATTGTGATTCAATGCGGTTAAGTAGAAAGAGATATGGATTAGAGGTAGGAGACTAGGTTTTACTACTACTATAGAATAATGTGAACCAGGATGGTCCAATATGACCTGTGAAGTACGTAATCACATATGATTTACCCTCAACAGTTATCCTGGAACTTGATACCACGTCTGTTAATTAAGTTTGTGTTAAGTTTAGTTAGTACTAAACTGCATAGTATAATCTATATAGATTATATAGTATAATCGCCCCTGTGTGCTTTTATATAATTTACGCCCATTGTATGCCCGTATTACACAAAAACAGTTGTTCATATTATTTTAACACAAATTAGTTGGCTATTAATTAATAGTCATTATAAATGCGATAATCCGGTCCAATGTTCACAGCGTTAAAGAGGATTACAGTGGTGTTTAATTATTTTAAAGTAAGCCGTTGGCTTAAAAGGGTAGTTCAGATTTAAGCTTAAAAAATGGCTATCGTTGGAGGTATTTAAAGCTTGTTACAATTCAGTGGACAAAATGTTGTTATAATATTTTTTGTAAATAAAGTTGACATCTTTCTACAAAATAAAATTTAAATTTTATACAATTTGAGATAATTTTATTTGTATTATTTAAATAACAACCTTCTGTACTCTTACTTGAAGCATATAGTAAGCCAAACACAAACTTACAAAACGATTCTACTTATTCTGCAGTGGTAACAACGCATCTATATTTCTTTTCATGTGATGGCCTAGTAAACGAGTATGCAGTCCACCTGATGGTCAGCAGCAAGTTTCGCAGAGGTTATCCTCAAGTCCCTCGTTACTTAAGGGGGAGTTGGAACGCCCTGCATATCTCTGCTGCATATCTGCTATGTATCTCAGCTTACCTTAATTGGTTTAGAGGATGTGTGACCTCTAAACCAATTTATATCTGGTTATGTAGTATGAGGGGATAAGCGTCTATGGAACCGCAGTTGAACCACTAAATACTTTTTAACATATAGATTACACGATTATATTGGCATTACATTTGAGTATTCAAGCCAAGGAATGATACATAATATCGCAATTTCATAAAACCTAACAACTCCCACACAAATCCCAATAGAAATATTTGCCCACATAATACCCACATTTCTCCGAAGGTGACGCGCTAATGTGGACTGTAATTGGAAATATCTTGTTCCGAAATTCCTTCCATTTACGAGTATTAGCTTCGGAATTGCTCCAGGCTCTATTAACAACACTTATAAGTTGAAGTGATATCATAAACTGAGGCTTACGACAATATGCCTAGATCGTACGTGCTTAAAATATTCCATTTGCTTTTTAAATTGCTTAGTTAAGATTTAATTGAGATATCACTAGCAGATTTGTGGCAAAGTCTATTCAGATTTTGAAGTTTAAACTACTTAATGCTCTTGTTAACTTTTTGAACGACGTGGCCACTTGCCATTTCTACTTTGCAGAGCTATAACGTAGTAAAATGAAATCATGCCCTTAACCCAAAGAATGAAACCCTCCATTTGAGTAAACCACAAATAATTAAGTATCATATTTTATTAATGAATATAATATATAACATATAATAAGAATTCGAAAAATATACAAATACGATATTCAGTCCAGCAATTATTGCCAAAATCACCTTCTGGTGCGAAAATAGATTCGAAGCTTACATTGAGAGATATAAACGATTAAAGCTAATATCCGTACAGTTCTTCTAACCAAATAACGCGTCATTTGTTCATGTGTCTGTGGGTAGGTCACAATAAGTCTAATTCCACGCCTAAACAGTCACGTGTATAAATGGTTTGTGTAATTAGTGGCTAATGAGAAAATGATGAACTACCAATGCTTAGGAACATCATGATGAGTCATGCTCAGTAACCGAGAAACGTGGAAATGATGACTGATGTCCTGCTATTGTTTTCGTGTGGAATCCTCAACGGAATGCGGAAGTATCATTGCCACTGGACTGTAGAATCGCGCATCGCCGAGGTTTGTGTAAATTAGATTTTGGGCAACATATATAAAATCGTACGCCGAATTTTACAATGAAGTCGTGGGCAATAGCTACTACAAAATAAGATTCTGCTGACATATAACATATAACAAAAAATAGCGTGAACTCGAATTGCCTTGTAAAATATATAAAAGAATAAAACTGTCTTGCAGTCTTCCATCTTTGAAATGGTGCCTCGTAAAACGTATTTTAAGCCGGACTTAAGTGAGACTAGGGTCGCATGCGGCTCGCGGGCCGGGGGTTGTCCAATCAACAAACAGTCAAGCAACATCGAACGCAGTTGAAAGTTGGAGAAGTGACCGTTCTATCCTGAGCATGCGCGTTTTCGCATACAATATAATACTTTACGTAAATTGCTAAAGTAAAAATGCTCATACTAAAAACCAACACTGTAATAACGACAATAACGTGGTGTCTAAAATAAAAACGGTGCTCGCTTTTACCCCAAAGAATATTAGAGGCCTCAGAACTATAAAATCCTAGGCGAAAAATTCCAAAACGTGGCGAGGCTGTTAATATTGGGTCGCTAGAACTGGCTATACGCCAGAAACAGGAAATAAGGATGGTGATATAATAAGAGAAGATAGTTTAAGACATTTTAAATATGAAGTATATTTCATCATCATTAATAAATAGGACTGCAATGTATCCTTTTTGCCAATGGCTTTGAATGTGGTTTCATACTTTTTTGTCATTGACAGATGGTTGTTAATACATGTAGATACGGCTAAGTACGATTTGGAATATTTAGTGCTACATCCTTTGTAAGGATTTCCAAAAACTAAAATGTGACTTTGCAACAAAATGTAAAAAGACTTCTTCAATCTAGGCGACGGTGACTAATTTCCGTTGGGTGAACCATGTACTTATTTACCAAATATTTTTAAAAACCTATGTCTACGTTTCCACACCCTACAATGAGCGTCTACAATTCAATCCGTTACAGAAATTCTATTCCGTTATGTCAGAGGTAGCAACTGCAGCCGATTTCTAGTATGACTTCCAAATATTCGGGATGAATTTTAGATTCTTTAGTGACTTCTAAGTATTACAACGGACTCGTTTGCTATTCAATCCTAAAAATTACGCATCGAAACGTGAATTTCAGAAAGATTTTTGACAATAATGTTAAAATTAATATTATAATTATGGCGGTTATATTTGATATATTTGTTTTATGAATACAATGATTGCTTTAATCATATCTGTTACCTTATTTTGGGAAAACGGTTTGTCCGGTTAATTCGTGCGGACAATTGCGGTTTTTTCAATTGCTTTGTTGCGGTTCGTCTGCGGTTACCCTGACACGAGTCATGTTTCACATCAATAAATGTTCAGGGGTTTC
>DWRA01001094.1:0-18795 GCA_018250295.1 Spathilepia clonius | reverse complement strand
TCTAAGAGTTTCTATTTAATATAATTATATCTAAATAAATACATTATTTGATAATATTGTGTTTTTTATTTCTTAGTTACATTAAATATGCAGTAAAAATAGTATTTCATGTAATTTATTTTATAAAAATGGTATTTTAGGTATATTTAAAACGATTAAAAAAATTTAAAAGTTTTTTATTTAACATAAATCCCTTATTATTTTGTACCGACATGATATGGGGAAGTTGTTAATGTAGAATAATTGTTATTAAACTAAAGAATATACAACTTTGCCTCCATTACGTTATCAACCTACTAGTCAACTGCTGGTAATATGCCTTCCCGAGAAAGGCAAGGTTTTACTTCATTCCTATTATGTAACGTAAACTATAATGTTAGGTAACTGAATATTTAGAAAGGATGCACGAAAAGGCCGGTGCCAGTCTCCTAGTTTTAATCTCTTAGTCGCCTTCGATATCTAATTGATATCGATTCCATATGGTAGAACAATATTTTGCAGGCTATACCTGCACAAAGGATAAGACACCTACTCATTACAAGTGCAAGCAGATAATGGCTGCGCGTGTGTATCGATTTCCGTTAATGGCGGGCTTTGCTAGCTTGTACAGGATCTAGTGTACAGCGGCAAGATTGCATTGTGAACTAGAACTTCCAACATACATAGTAAGTAACCTATAACCTCGTTTCGTACTTCTACGGCAAACTTAAAAAAAATCGTAAGTAATGCTAACTTAAGCTTATACCTATCTTTATGTCGAAGTCAATTTAATAACGATTAATAAAGAGTGGACTTGCATGCTCGTTACAATCAAATTAATAAGTAAGTTATTTAAGACCTATGTACCTACATGGGATTTCGAAAATTCGGCAAGGTATGAAAGAAGTAATCTTATTTCTTAAATATATATTTTGAGTTTGCTCACAATTCGGACAAATTATTGTCAGTCAAGTAAGTAATGAAGCTGTAAACATGTAGTAATTAAAATATAGCACTGAGCTTTCTTGTTTTCTTATGTTCTATGAAATTAGGTTCAAATTTGTACAGCATTTGTTAAGAACAAACAAGGGACAAACAAAATCACGTGAACAAACCGAATTGTGTTGATAAACAAAGTTAATTGCTTGAACAGTTTACCCCAGTTTAAATTAAGTCGTATGTAGAGTACCTATGGTTGGAATTGCGTTATCGGCTATCACCGATATAAGGAGTTGTATTGCCATTATCGCAACGTTCCGCCAAGTTCAAAATGTATTTGAATTCGATTGCGGGCCAAGTGCTAAGCAACAGCGGGGTAAGCGTTTATAGTATATCTCGTATGTATTATACTTCTATTGGAAGGCCAAGGTAAGGTCTGGCGCCGATATTAGAAATGATATACTGCATCAACATTATCATGTTATTTTTAAGAAGGTAATATTTCAAAATATTATACCATTTTTATACGAAAATTATACTGATAAGATAGTTTGTAGTCTAGTTTAACATCTGACCTGTGTATACAAATGCAATTTTAAAAGTAAACAATATATTGTTTCTAGGATCTTGTTAGAAATCAAAAATGTTCATCGCGCAGTTGGCAAAAAAAATAACGAAGTTACAAGTAAACGTATATTAAATATATTAAATACAAGGAAAACGAATATATAATTATTATAACTCGCCATGTAAAGACAAACATCACACCCGCCAGCTCATATGTTTTGTGTTCCTTTGGTTCTTTGAAATGCGGATCGCTTTATCTATACTTGTGGTAAAATAGATATTTGTGATATGCTAGCGGATCGTAATATCGAGGTTTTATAAGAAAAATCTATTGACGTAGAAAATAATTTATACTCGTATTTTCTGAACTTGCGAATCTATTGTGTAGTTTTACTTGCTGACAAAGTCATACGATAATGAGAAGTTTTTGTACATCAACGTTATTACTTTTTCACTATTGACCGTAGAATTTATGCCATAAATATAGATGTAATACATAACTTAAATGTGAATTCTGCAATTCTAACGTTTTTGGAGTAGGAGCACTAAATTCGTACTACTACGTCTAGTGACTTTCCTATCGCTGATTCATATTTAAATATGTCAGAGAGTATATTTATAGAATTACTAGCTTATACCCGCGGCTTCGCTCGCGTTGAAGCACTTAAATAAATTTCAAAGATCATTAGTACATTCCAGTAGAACTCAATCAATGTGATTCAGTATTTAAAAGAACAGACGTATGATCACACTTTCTCCCTTGGCGACACCTGTTAAAATAGTAGCTCCAAGTAGATTCTCATGATTATTTTCATTCTGAGGATACTCTGCATGAGCTGAAGACTCGATTTCGATCGAGATATTTGTCGCTTATAATGAAAGAATAATATAATTCATAAATAGAAATAGAATTATTGCTTATAAGCGACAGAAACAAAATAACATCAAATATAGAAGAATTCCAAACAGCTGAAGCTATACAGCTATAGTCAAGAAGATATTAATTTGACTGTCGGTGATAAAGTACCTAGAATATGGACTTTACTGGCCGATTTATTAAAATTTTGTGACAAACAATCATGTCTGCCAAAAAATTTTTTATAGCATTGTTATAAAAAAAATTTTTTTTTTCAATAAACAGTACCCTATCCTTGTCCTTTATAATACATCTAAGAATATGTGTACAAAGTTTCATGATAATCGGTTTAGTAGCTTTAGCGTGAAACCACATTTATAATATTAGTAGGGATGTTTCATTTACACTTGTAAAAAAAATATATAATACAGATTATTGTAAGCCTTTTATAGGCAAAAAATGTGTTTTAAATTCTTTTTGAATAAGTTGGGGAATAAACAACATTATACGGACAAATCTGACGCTTTTCATTATTCCTCACGTAGCTTCAGAAGTTATTATCGCATTCGCAACTTTCGCGCAGTTGAATTGTAAAGCAGAAAGTATTGAATGAACGAACAGGAAACTCCGAGCGTTTTTATTCAGTCACTTTTGTTCTACGCTCGCACGTTGATTTACAGAGAAAAATGTAGCTTGATAAATTTTCCATCAAAGTTTTCTTACTAATATCCATATTTATAAAGGTACGAGTAGATTCATTTTACAGGAATTTATTGAAATTTTTTATTTCGACTAAAGAATAAGTTAAAATGTGATTTGCATCTTTCAGTACGAAATAATTAATATCAACACAACTTTTAAATATGATTTTGCTATTTTACATTTTAAAACCTATCCTGGAAACTGAAAAACACTTTAATAGATCCTGAAAATATTTGTAAAAATATAGGGTTACCACGTGAAACTTTTATCATAACAATCTTATCAAATATCATCTATCACTGAGGCAATACTTAATAGCTCGGTTTTACCGTTTCAGCAGTTCGATCAGGTTACACTCTCATAAGATTTCCTAAGTGTATTCTTACATTCTAGTTCAATCCTAATAGTTTACTTACATAAAATATGTCAATAGTCTTTCGGTTCAAACGCTGTCCTTAATACGATACATTTACGTGTTATGTATATGGAGGACAAATATTTGTAACCGGTCAGACAATAAAGCTTTATTAAAAAGAATATGTAAGAACTATCAGCGTATTTTTGTAATGAATATTCATTTCCGTATCTCACCAAAGCTTCAGAAGCTACTGTCGCGTTCACACAACTTTTTCACAGTCCAATTGTCAAAAATTGTAAAATATGTATGAATTGAGTTACAACTTTATCCCTTTATATATGAGTTACAATTTTTTGCGATGTCTTATCAGTGATTTTTAAAATCGCACACGTAGTAGATCTGACATTAGTGTAAAATAAGAACCTGTCGAAGCCATTATCAGTGTCTACTTAATCAGGGGTCGACTCTGTAAACTACAATGTCAAGAATTAACCAAAATTTATGAACCCATGCACATTATTTGACCTTAATAAAAAATATTCTTTTTGTTTAATAAACAAATCTTAATAGAATTGCTCTTAAAACGTATTAAATTATTACGTTATAAAGACCATTTAACTTGAAGACGTTATTCAATTTGCTTGCAAAACGATTTTAGCTTTCTCTACTCAAAGCTTTTGAAACAAGCTATTACTTGAAGCGATGTTTGAAACGTAGAATTATAAAAGGTTTTCAGGGTTCCACGACTAAGGCGTAAAAACGGAACCCTATTACGAAGCCTTCGCTCTCTGTTCGTTTGTCCCAGAGATATATCTCTTGAATCATAATATATACTCGTATATACACTTAAAATGTTTGAACAGTGTTTACTTCCATGGTCGTTAAACAAGAAATAGTAAAAATGTTAAAAATAAAATAGTTATATTTCGGAATTTTGCGTCCCAACTCATTGAACCCCATGAGCTTCATAGTTGGAAGATAGTTAAAATTTTTACAATGCGTTTGCTACTATGGGTGCTATATAAACAAATAATAATAATAATAATACATATTTTTTACTTTAAATATGTTTTTTTCATTACCATTTGTTGGTGGTAACTGTCAGGTGGCAACGGCCATCTGTGTTGTATTCAGCCATCTGTCTGTTGTTGTAGAACTACAGATACACGGCATTTACTGTCCTGTCTACAGACAGCCATATGGTGGCACAGAACCTTCCACGTTTGACTCGCACTTGGCCAATTATTTTTAGTAAGATATTTTTATTATTATGTTTCATGTATAGCCGTGTGTTATACTGATGCTTTAGATGCTTTCTACACTTGCAGTGCCACGCTAGGATTCCCTGTATTGTGGATGCCATGGACACACGAATACGAATACACAAACACCCAGACCCAGTACCGAAATCAAAATTTATCATTTAGATGTCTAGCTGTCGGGGATCGAACCTGGAACACTCAGCGAGTCAGACCGGTACGGTGACCGCTCCGCCACGTAGGTCGAATAGTGTTATACACCTGTGGTAAATTATCACCATTATCACTATTATTATTAATTCGTTTTTGATAACATGATAGGTAGTCATTGCCGCAAATGACTTCGGCAATTGACCTAAAATATAAATATTGTTCTATCTGCGGTCAAACACTGACACGTTACTACTTTAAGAAGTAAGTTGGTATGGTCCGAATGTTTTACACCAAAACACATCAATACTATACTGGTGAATAGATATAAATAAGTGAGGCAGCAAATATTCCACAAGAATTTTACCTCTTTAGCCCTTCCAACAAAGGACCTACAAGTTTAATATTTATTTCGTTAATCATAACAATCATTGAAAATCAATACTAATATTTAGCTAGACCGTAATGAATTAATTTCGTGGAGATTACCGTCCCGTGAAAGCCCTTGATTGTGTTAATCGTATGTGATTGTATCGAATGTGGACATAAGCTTGTTGACTTAGTAGTTCTATCGTTTGTATAGCCGCTGCGGCTTTCTCAGTATTATATTATATGTTGGGGAGACCACACTACTTGAAGTGGTGTAAATAAATTGATGGTTTAAATATTTGTCATATTTTTAGAGCCTTATATTATAATTATATTACGAACAAAATTACGTTGGGGTCAATAAAAAAACTCGATTCCCTGACATTTTATCTCTAAATTTAGAATAATGACCGTAAATATTTAGTATTTTGACAACTTCATCTGAAAGAAACCTGCGTTCCTGATAATTATATAAAATGTTGTGAAATTTTCATTAAAGTTATTAACGACAGTGTTGGTACAGTAAGACCTAGTATACTTTTGTGGTTCTGGGCTTTGGCCCATGCCCAGTGAAGAGAAGCCAAACATTCCCACGCTGAACCAAATTTCCCTCAAGTTAAAGTTCCGGTCAAACATTGAGATACTTGACAAGAACAACACTCAAAAACAACAGAACGGCCTGCCTTGTCCTTGTTCCGGCCATAGTAACTGTACAAAGGACAAAGTTTGACTAATTTATCACATACGAGGCTGATAATCAAATACGTAGCTTCGTGTATAATTATTTATTTTCCTTATACATTTATATGAAAAAGCTGTAAATACAGAATCACCGACAACTGTCAAATAAAATAAACCATCATATTATTACTGAAGTCTATAAACTTCTTTATTTTTTCCAAATTTCAAGTTTCCTCTTAAAAATAACACAGATACCTAGCAAGTATTATTTACTGATGAACAGCTAGTGTTATTCATTAGCGCCAACTTCAAATAGGATAGGAATCCTATCTGAAGTCGACCACACATGCACTGCGATCCACATGGGTTAAATTAGACTTGACAAGCCGTCAGAGCATCTCTGTCTTAACATACAATTTAAACCAGAACAGAGCTCCATTACACTGTAACTATGAGATAAAAATATGTGCCTATGGTGTTGGTACTGGTGAACGTCAAACGATTGATTTAATTTTATTAACACCGAGGAGCGTTCAACGTTTTAGTTTGAAAACTACTACAAGTTCCAGCTAATCTTCATACAACCTTTTATGCGCAAAAAATATTACGTTTCACCGCTATTAGTGCAGCTTAAATAGTGATGGTGTATCTTTGCACTCAAACCACAAACGACGTCCGTTGCGTTGGCCGCTTAACATCTGAGCAGTTGAAAGCAGCTTATCAACTGAGCATTAATTTACCACTAGTACGCGGATTCTCTAAAATCCTACCCAAAACTGGAAACCGCAGCAGATATTCCAATAAACCCATTGCCTTCAATCACGTCCTTTCAACTTTCAAAATTGGCGCGCTGCCAGTAGCTGCTAACGTCACAAGATGATCTATTGTACAGATCATGCTTATCATCGTTTTAGGAATATTGGTTTTGATTTCCTATATTCATTGTGGAAATATTTAAGTAAGTCAGACTTTGTCAAAAATTATGTAAAAAAATAGAATAGCATCAATTGACTCTTACTATAACTACAAATTCACAGATGAGTTTCATGATAAATCTATTTCTTTCAATTGTAGGCCTATTACTACAGTAGTGAACTTTATGGAGAACTTGAAGATTTTCTCACGAATTAAGCAATGTACGCAGTGCTTATTTTTAACAAGCATAATTTACAAGTAATAACTCTAAATTCTATTTTAAGTTAACTTAGTAGTTGTTATTTCGGTACGCTATGTCAAATTCCACGACGGTGAAATAGGGGGCTAACTTGCGAACCGATCGAAAATTTCATCAACGAGTATATATTTCTTGAAAAAATAAGGTAAAACATACTTTACTTAGAACAGTAACTGTGTAAAGATAGCTCACATACAAGTGGCTTGATGAATGTACAGCGGTCATTGAAGTTGAGTCAACGTGTTGCTGGCAGCCGCCCAGGTGGCAAATTCGGGATTTAGCTGCAGAAGCTGTTATATTGTGTGAAACGTGTGTTATATTTATTTTTTATACTTTATGAATCGTACAAAAATGCAGAGGAATGCAAATGGACAATTTAATCATTTATGCGGTTTGTTTATGACACCACCACCACATCAATTCTTACGGTATAGCACCAGTATAACACGGCTGTGTTCTGGTTTGGAAGGTGTGGTAAGTTTCATTCGCTTTTTGTGACATTCCAGTTTGGTTTTCAAGAGCAACTACGTAAATAAAATATATTTTTATAAAAGTAAGGTTTAGAAGAAACTGGTAATTCATGAGCGGAATAACCGCTTAACATTAGGCGACTTACATAATCATCTGCTAAAAGAACTTTTGGAGAATAGTTAGGTCAATTTACTCATAACAAAAGAATAATTGTTCTTATTTCAATGTAATAAATAAGTTAATTTAATATATTAAAAGTAAAGTTTAATTTACGCAATCACTGAGTGCTCCAGTTCAATCTGTCATCACCCTTTGGAACTTTAATCTATATTGCCAAGAGATAATAAAGATTTATTACCAAAGGATAAAGCATGAACAGAGGAACAGTAGCAATAATAACGTGCCTAATGTTAGCCATATACCTTCGTAGTGTACATAACATTTATATCCAGAGTAATCGCAACTATTATTAGGGTTGCTTCTATGACATATTTGTGTTCAGGATAAGCTGCGTGTAGGATAAGTATCAACTTTTCTTTAGTTTCGAAATCATTCTTGTATAATATTATGCTGCTGCAACTCTTTTTATATCCCACTGCTAAGATGGTGTCCGGTTATGGTACTCCGAGAAATTGTGGAGGGAGGCTTAGGTGTGGTTAGGTTAAGAGTGTTACATACTACATTATTTGGTTGTTGCAGACGATCATGACTATCGCCACACTAGCCTGACAGCCACAAGACAATCTAACTGAAATGTAGATGTTTTTTAGTTCTGACTCCAGGTGTCTGTATTTGTCTTAGTTATCACATTCATCATATGTAATAGTAGTCCATGCACACGAAAAATTGACGTTTTCTAGCCTGATGCGTTCCAACTTAGACCTCAGTGGTAGCAACCCGTTCGTAGCCGACTTTAGGTAGGATACCAATCTTTCCTAAGGTCTATTAAATGTGTGCATGTTCACTTGCTACTTCCAGCGTGTAAAACATTTTGCTGTACTTAATTTTTCACCAATGTTTGAGCAGTTCACGAAATCTGTATCATTAGCTTTCAAATTTCTACTAAATAGTCCTTATATAACGCGATATAATTAATTCAAATGCAAGCAGGGTCAGCCCTGTGTCGGTTTCTGGCGGTATGATTGATCACACCTGCTAACCTCGACCTTGGCCAAAATTACCGTCACGCTAGTTGTGAGCGATGCCGGCGATTTGTTACACTTGTAATGTTACGTTGCGTAAATGTAATATTACATTGTAATTTAAGAGATTACAACATTTTGTTATGGTTATGTTAATCTTATGTTTGCTGTTCACAAATATTTTGATTAAAACGAGATACAAAATATTTAATATTCTCCTGCAATATATTTCTATAAAAAAGATAGATAGACATAATATTATATGGATTAGTCGAGTAGATTTAAAGGTAAGGAAGTGCATAATTAGAAAATAATATTTCGGATTCGTTCAAAAGTTGTCCGTTATTACTCCGTCATGTCATATGTCATTACGACGAAATGAAACAATTGTCAAATATAATTTTTCAAAGTGTCTTAACGTCAGATTTAGTTTTCACATTACTTAAGTGATTCTTTCTCCATAAAGCCTATCAGAAACTGACATCTATATGTATATCGGACCAAAACAGGTTTAAAACATAGAACGAAAATATTGATTTTAAGCCTACTATTATTAGAGACAAGAGAAACCGGTGAACGCGTTCCTTTAGTTTCTTATCTAAATAAAGATATCATATCCTAAAAAAATATTTATTTTATATATATAATTTAATATTTAGTGTAATCTCTAATATCGCTTGACGGATAGTACGTATTTTAAATCTGTGTGGCACAACCATAAAATTGTGCTAAGTTCCTTGTCATTTAGATGCACAGAAAGTTTGAGGACTTAAAAAATCATCTCCGACGGGGGCTAAATAATAATACATGTAATTATGTTAAGTGTAGTTTTGTCATATATTTTTTACTAGAGACATCAAAGACGAGACGTTTCTTTGTATTCGAATCTTATTAAGACAAGACAAGCTTCATATTTGAGACTAGTGCGATGAACATGCTACCGTGGAATTGAACCAATTATATATTTTTCTTGTAGCAACAGTTATCTTTGTTAGCAAAAGTCATTTTATTTTTTACTTCATGTTTGTTCTTTATTCATAACGTTGTCATATATGTTTTTTTTTTGTTTTTTTTTTTTGCAGATTGCACTCATTATTTTTAACAATCAGTTATGAAGACAACATCTCATATCTTTTTACACATATAACTACACACATAAACAAAGTAACCGGTTATTAAAATAATAATAATGGAATAATATGCAATGCAGGCCAAGGATGGTTTCATAGACATTAAATACTTTTGAGAATTTCTTTAAGTGAAAGTAAGTTTCAAATGTGTATGTTTCTTCACGAAGTTTTCGTTCACACTTATGCCTCATTTAAATTATCGCGAACAATCCGACGAATATTTTTTCGAAGAATAGCAAACATTTGAACGCTCCACCTAAATAATACAATTTTTCATTCCTGTTAAATAACCTACACTGCGTGGAGAAGGGACGGTTTTTGTGACGAGAGCTACATATATCCCAGTGGGTTGTTATTTATACGCTTTCTCCTATACGCACCTATTAATCTGTATTCGGCGAGTAACTAAATGTTGCATTAAAGCATGTGATCATTTATGTTAGTTACGCACATGACCTCGAAAATCGAGGTGCGTCTAAACCTGGGGCCGGAGGCTAAAATACATATCAGAAGGCCATACTTACTTCTCATTTGCTATGACGATACACTGGAGTTGACACTGACGGCTAATATTTGTAATCCTGTATGCTTATCCATATCCGAACATAGGTAACGGAACGTAACTTGAAACTTCCTTCAGGAAGTTTAATTTAAACTTTCCTCAGTTACATCAAAGATTGTTTGCGTGCGGGAATAGCGAATTTACTCTCCAAAGTTTACAGTAACGAGGCGGGTAGACTTTTTTTGACAACAATTAAGTACAACATAGAAGTCGCTCCGGCGAAATACATAAAGTCGATAATTTTTAAATTGCGTCTGTTTTCCAGACCCTTTTTAGGATTCCGTACCCAAAATATGCAAAATTAAATAACCTAAGTAATAGTACTTAGAATGGTCCATAACAGTAACTATTTAGCGGCTACATACTACTTAGAAAGCCTTGCAGAAATGCCCCCATAGCCACCTGTAAGTGTTAAATAAAACAAAGTTGCTATTTAATTACGTCCGCTAGCAACTAGCAAGTTTTAATGCGGTACCTACAACATAATACCGGGTAATGGGGAGCCTTCATATAACTTTGTGCATTATGTGGAAAGTGGGAAATGTAACCAGGTAATTTTTAAATTTATATTAAAACGTTAAAAGACACCGTTCTTAAAGTATTCTTTTATATGATTATTTTCATAACCTAGTTAATAACCTCATTGTAACGGTACTTTTCTACCAGAGATGCGCAAGGTAGGCAAGCGGTGAGTGAGGTCGATCAAAAGCTACGAAACAAGTATTTGACCGTTTCCGATTATGAAGATGTTATATGTAGATGCTGCGTGAAGTATGTACGTATTTACTCTGCTCTTCACAAAGCTACATCGGTTGCGGATCCTTTGGTAGCATTCGTGGGTACAGTCCTTTTAAAAATAGCTTTATTGCACCCATTTTCACTCGTGCCAATGATGAAAATATGCAATCCTATTGGAATAGAATCCTTACATACTTTTGAAATTTTATTAATGTAAATAAACTTCTGAAATAAATTTAAATTGCGTGCGTATAAAAATTGCCTTATTGCATATTAAAAATTGCATTATCTTGCTCTAACAATGGCAGCACACCGTAAGGATTTTTATGTACCTACTTCAGAGTTCGGTGTTCAAAGATGTAAGAAGTGTACTAATCCAAACTTGATTTGCAAAATGATGGTCACACGCTTCTCATTTTACCACATCTTTGTCCAGCTGTGCGACACTAATAGATTGAAGATTTTTCACCAACTTTAAACAAAATTGTTAAATAAATTATGTTTCTTTGTGTGGCTAGAATACGTCTTCGCGTTTCCTTTGAACTACTTCGTGTAACTTGTAGCAGGCTACTTCTGGCGGTCAGCCAGTTTGGTTAGTCGTCCAGTTAGTACTTCGGTTAGCTTATTACTGTTTAGTTAGTTGGAGTGCTTCTAAACTTTGGACGTTATTTGTGAGGAAACAAACTGCATTTGTAGCGGCGGTGCGAAACTGTTCTGGTTTGAAGGGTGTAAGGTAGAAACATTTACACGAAGCGTTCTAAATTAGTCTATTTATTTTAATATGATAAAGTAGTCCAACTGATGGTAAATGGCAACTGCCGCCCATGGACACCTGCAATCCACCCCAGATAAGACTAAAATCCTTCCTGAAGTCGACCACAGGTGTGCTGCTACCCCTGAAGACTAAGTTGGACTCGCATTAGTAATTCTTCCTTACCACACCCTTCAAATCAGAAAACAGCAGCGCTTCAGACTGCTGATATTAGACAGAAATAGGTGTGGCGGTAGTGCGCTGGAATCGAATCACAAATTCTACCTCCTTCAAGGGTAGCCATGTACCTGTGGCCGACTTTTATGAAGTTTACAATTTTACTTGCGGTTGATTACAGATGTCTACTTGCAGTAGTGACTACTATCATAAAATATAATACATCTCGTTTATTACTTCTTATTTATAACACTTTTTTTTCATTTAAAGTAATCGTAAAATTTCGATGTTGTTACTGAGTCTTTCATAATTAAAAGGTTGCAAAAAAGGAGATTTTAGTGTTATGGCTGTCATGGAATCAAAAAATTGTCATGGAATTATATAAATAATCAAACCCACAACAGATATAATCTATGACCAAAATATGTCTGCCTATTTACATGCCATGCCAGCGTCGTCACGTCGTCGTAACGTGCAAAAATAGTTATATTTGCATAGTTTCACCCCTTAATAGGGGCAAAAGCTTATACTGATCAACTCTAGTTTGTAACCTGGTCCTTCGAGCCGGATAATAGTCAACTACGCCCATAACCATTACGCTACAAGTCATAACCATAACGCTCTACGGCATAACGTCTTTATTATTAACTACGCTGTTGAACTAAGCTGCGTCTAATGATGTTTTTACTGAATTATTCATTAGTGAGTAAGAGACAACTATTTTACTTTTTTTATTGCGAACACGTGAGCAGTTTCTCAAGTTTTACCCAAGGATTATTTGGAAGTAAGCAGCTTCCTGTAGGTATAATTACTTAAGTTATCTTTTAAACATAGTAAAACTCTCCACGGTTCCATTTAGTGTTCCGTGGTGTGGACACCCTATGATCACCGAGAGAGTATAATAATCTCTTAGCATTTATTTCTATCAACTTATAACCTTCTTTATTTATTCCAAATTCTTATTAAATCTTAACAAATTTCTTTACTCGTATCGCTACACCGCAGACCTATGTCTGTCTGCTTGGATATTGACTCCTTAACTGCGTATCAAAGCGGTACCTCTGCGCTACAGTCGTGTACCTCCACATCATCACTACCGTCCTCTTTATATCTTCTAAACACTAATAATTTCTTTACCGGCTCTTTAGTTTCGCTAACAACATCCAAACGAAGCATTCAGACGCCTCTGTAATTAACGTTGTAAGCGTCGTTTTGATCTTTTCTCGGCAAGTATTAGTGCCGTGTTGAAGTCGCATAAAAGGACTAAAGTGAAAAGCACAAGTGGTTGCGTTCAAAGCAAGGCGGGTGGTACAAGCGGATAACGATAACAGAAATAAGGCAGCATTGTTATCAAAACATTACTAGGGATGGTCCATGCATATATCCTACAGAGTACTTGTGCCTTTTAGTATAAAACGTGTTAGTCTGGAGTAAATGTATGGTCTACTACGCTGGTCAAAAGCGAATAAGGAGATTAACAAACCTTTTAAAAATATTAAAAATTTTATAGAGAAAGCTCAGGAAGGTTTTGTCACATACTTTAATAAGATCAAAACATTTGCCTTTTATCATCTTTAAGTATAATAAATGTTAGAACATATACATTACAAAAGGGAGAGCTGTGATCTCTAGTCTTATTGACTTGACTTTTCCAGTGCCAATGACCAGGATTACTTTGATGCCACATTTAAAGTGTAATCTTATAGATGATTTTCTTACAACTAATTTAAAATTAATGATATTTCTAGCGTGAAGCATTTCTTGCGTTTCAGTGAAATAATATGGATGCCGGCTAGTTGTATATGAAACAATTATCTTATTTTTCAAGTAACCCTGCTAATCTATGTGAAGTTGGTGCAGTCATCCATAGAAGACAATGACTACTTACCATCAGATCGACTGCGTGTTTGGTTTTTTACTTCAGTAGCATAAAAATGCATAAAAATTCAATAACGTTTAAATATGTGTACTAATTTATAGCAATGGTTTCCGTGGTTACTACGCTTTGTATTAGCAAGTCTTTACCTCGTTTCTACGCACTCATTACGTTTTCAATTCGTAAAAAATTTATACGCAACATTCTGTTTATTAGGCTTAATTTTTGTGACAAATGTATACAATTTTAATGTATTATTAAATGAATAAACGCATAACTAAATCATTTTTACGTCATGTTATAACTGTATATAGTCATATTAGTTTTATTTTAGTTTACCACGTAACCCAAATGTTTTTACCCATTCATCCTAAATCCAACTTGGTTTAGTAATAGTCAGTAAAAGTTATATTAAACTATGTAGAGTTCTTTTTATGCAGCAATTGTGTCTATATTGTAGAGTATTTGTTATTTCCTAACTTATGTGAATAATTACAAGACACAGAAAATATAAAACCGGTCCAATAATATTATTCTTCTTATTCGATACTTGAACTTTACAGTGGCTGACAGTTTCGAAAATGTTACGGTTTCCGTAAGACCAAAAAAAACATATAATTATGTATTTATGCAAACAGTGTATACTAGCCATTAACACATTTAGAAGAAAATAAATTGTTACAATAATTGCTTAAGATACGCCTTCTTACATTTATCTAAAAGCTTGTCAAAGAAATTTGCATTAAAGCATCTTTTTAATGTATAAAATCTCTTATTTTGCACACTAATTTCGTAAGGATTAATGAGGATCTGTGTCTCAGCGTGCCATTAGCTCGCTCGGCTCAAAGCGTGAACATCTTGTTCTACTTTACGTTTCCGAAGAGTTTTTTTGTAAAAAAATAAATAAACTACCTTGAATAACCCTTTGACATTTACAAGTTTTTTATCAATTTTAACATTATATGTTAGTATGAGAAATATTGCAACTAAACTCAACTTCTTTATCACTTACAGTTCTAATTAAGTATAAATTAATTATAAATGTTATAATGCTGAGTTGACTTAACATTAAAACCTTAACTAAACTAAGTTTAGGCCCGACATTTTAGGCTTGTTGAATTCATTCTATTTAGTAAATTTCAGTTAAGTACTTATTTAAAAAATACTAAAACAGTTAGACCTTCGAATCCCAACTTTGCTATATAATATACTCTTTATGATAATTCAGTTTCTAATTCATACCTGTCTGCTTGTGTGCTGAATATATTTCCACAAATCACTACGAGGTACAGAAATCTCAAGCCAACCGCAAAGGAATATCTTTGTCAGTTAGACTCAAGTCAAATTGACGAAACTAATTAGTGGGCGGTCAGAGATCCTAAACCAACAACTGTCGCTTCAATCATCGACTCTACGTCACTTGTTTCATTACGAACGAGTTAGCTACTAAAAACAATTCTAACTTAAAATTGTTATTTCACTTTGACAATTGTTGATAACAACATTCAGGCGATCAAACGTGTTTATTAAGATTAAAAAGCATCTGGAACAATTATTTAGAAAATGACGTTGACTAGGCTATGTTACTTACCAATTCAATTACTTACGTACTTTCCATGGAGAGAAATTAATGATAGCGTCAAACAATTAATTAACGAAAACTGATCGTTTACTCGTTCAGGATGAGACAGATTGCTAAATACTAAATAATATAAAGTGCTTGTCTTCGTTTAAGATGTAGACTTAAGGAACTGAATTGTTTTAGCAGAATAATATTGTTATGTTATTTTAAATATTACCAGATTACAACTTAGAACTCGCTATTGATTTAAATGCATAGTTAATTTGTAATGTATGATATAATTTCCGAGTTTACATACATTTTGTTGTTCGACATAGATTCGGATCAAATCCTTACTGTTAACCAATACAGTCGTAGAAATTTTAACGAAAAATTATAGTTGTTTAATAATCCCAAATAACTTATTTACTTTAACGCGATTCTTGTTACATGTAAATTAATTAATTAATTATTTTAATTTTTAATTCTACTATAGTTACTATTTATTTGTCATTATAATAATGCGAGCTGATCAAAAATTAGTCCTCTAAGTATTTCACTTCATAAATACATACGACAAGCTATTACAAAAATAATCACGATAAAATCCTTTGGTAACATTTTGGTACCTTGCTATCCAAAATGGTCTCTCAGTTTATTGCAAAAAGGTTGACAATGGCGTATATGCATTATTAACATCTTGTCTACTTTAAGCGGAAGTAAAGTAATCGCGAGTGATAGAAAGCCTTTCCAGTGAATTAAGGCTAATGACTACGATTCGTCATTCCCCTGGTCTCAGACAAATTTGAGATCTCAATTTCCTGGCGTGTAATTTCACCACGGATTTTACTTTGACTAATATTGGCTTTTACAAATGAGTAGCGATCTAGTTTCAAAAATAATTCTTGAGCAGGCAACTTAAGAAAATACACAATATTAAAACATGGAAATTGTAGAAAAACTCATTTAACAATAGATAAGCAACAAATTTAATTTTATACATTCTTTAGACAATTTATGACAAATTAGATATTTCATTAAATTTGGTTTGATCGACGTAAACTTTAAACATAAAATAATTACAAATCATAGCTTCAAGAGTACACAAACTACAATTTGCTTAAAAACACTTTTATATTATATTTTAAAAACAAGTAATAAAACGGAGATGAGAACAATAACTTCAAGCAGAGATAAGAAAGAGATAGACAGTTTGATTATAAATAATAATAATTATGTATATCTTCGATACACAATTATAGCAGAGGTAAAATCCATGAGGCACAATCAGATTTATCGTAATCCGTAACCCTGTCAGAGTCTCAATCCCCTGCCAATCAAAATCTTTAGTAATCCCAATTGAAAACAATCCATGAACTGAGGAGCGGAGAACAAATAGATCTAGGGCCGCCCTCTAGGGTTACGGCATTGATTCAAAACTTGCTGTAAAGTTGTTCTGAGTGGGTCAAACGAATTAGCCTTTGAATGGGTGATGTCAACCGGACACTTTACCAAGTAATATGATTTTAAAGGAAGAGCGGAAGCGAGGATTACTAAAACAAATTCTAGTAATTCTGCAAAATAACATGCAAAGGGTCAATTTTAAATTTTAAGAAAATATTACTATTTATGGAACAAAAACATGATACTTTGTAAATTGCGAAGACAAATTAAAGTACAAGTTTAAATTGTCGTATAAATTATATAATATCAGTACAAAAAACTAAATATTCATTAAACATTTCTGTTATAGTCAGTCTCCTGTCACTTAGACTACACATCCAAAATATTCAGCCTGGGGTCAAATGCCCCAGTGAGGGCCTAACCGCAGCCGCTAGTTAACCCTATATTAAGCGAGCTCAAGCAGTGTTTTGCGAGGACACCACCGAACCAAGTATTTGAATGCCCGGTGTAATTTCGGACGAATTACGTTTCGAGTTATGTTCCAACGCATCATTTAATTTGTTGGGTATGCAGAAATTTTACAGGACATGTCTATGCCATGGGATCTAGAGTATATTAATGTTAGGACATAAATTTTCGAAATATAAGGTTTTTTCCTGTAACGACAAGTTGTTTAATTTCAAAACAAGAACTATGTAAATATAGCTATTATTAATCTATTACATTAAGAATAATTATGTATATTATCTAGGTAATAACTACAAATTGTCTTTTTTCGTGAAAATCACAGCTGAGATCTACTTTTTGTAACATTAGGTATGTATTATTATAATAAAACAATTATGGTAAACTTTTTTTGTTATTTCTCTTAATTTTTATCATTGAATGTTTGAATTGCAGTAGACTGAAAGATACTGCAATATATATATTTTTTAAAAATATATTAAATTTATTGAAAAATCATTAAATTATATTTTAGGGATTTTTGCAGATATAACTGTAAGTCTATTATCATTTTGTTTTAAACTAAATTAACCACCAAATCTTTAACATGATTAATCCCTCTTAATCATCAAGAAAACAACAGCAATATTCCCAGTTTCTTCAAAACTTGACGGGCTTTCGTCCAAAACTTTTCACTTTAAAACTTGTGTCCTTTTGTCTATAAACTTCGATGATGTTTCAAAAGGAATCTTCCTCGCCTCTTCATTGATCAATAACTTCATTGGAATCGTTTTGAAATTTGGAAGATATTCACTGAAGTTATGTAGGCTGTACAGTGGTCGACTGTATACGATGCTCGTAACAGAAACTTTATTAATTTTCTATGAACAGTTCAGGGTTATATTGTTACTATTAGCTACGTCAATTTCATAAAAGGATTTATTGTAATTGATGCTTAAATAACTACCAAATTTCTTGGCCATTAAAACAGTGACAGTATTTTTTTATGCTCATGACATTAAAAATAAGCTTTGTATATCTTCAACGCTTAGTCATTTAGGTTTAATTGAATCAAAGGCTTTAAATATCGAAATAATTGCGTTATCATAAGTATCTATAACCTTATTTAAGCAATTGTAACTTACATGGCTCTCTTTCCATAACAGAAGAGAGCCGGCAGTAGACTCCACCGTGTGTATAACTATGAATTAGTGGAAAAAGATGTTAGGTGAAGTTAGTCAGTTAGTAAGATTTCAAATTTTCAAGGCCTCTGACGAGATTTAACTACTATTGTCCAATCAGTATAGAAAGTGACTGTTTAATATATCTTCCAAAGTGTGGAAGCGAGTTTGCTTACCCACTAGTTATTACCCAGCAACCGTACCCGACGTTGTTTAACTGTAGATCGGTTACGATCTACACAAGCCGCGGGTAAGCGCAGGTTTCTATTATTATCAGCTTATACATGTTATTATTTCATGTATAGTTCTTTGTATTTAACCGCC
>DWRA01001093.1:0-18804 GCA_018250295.1 Spathilepia clonius | reverse complement strand
ATTTATTACAATAATAATTTTAATTGCTATTAATTGTATTGTTGAAATGAACAACAATTGTCAATTTCATTCACAATTTTATTTATTTTTTATTTATGCTTTAGTGACCAAATAAATGTATTTGTGGTACAATAGGCAAAGCATTTTCTGCTAGTCAACCTTAAGAATATGCAGAAATTTTCATTCATTCATTAATGTCGAATATCCTCCTTGACTTTTAGATTTTAAGCGAATGTAACATCACTTTTAATGTTAAATTAAGGTCTAAAATAACCCACGTGAGAAGTTACCTCCTTTGTTCCTCCTCCCTTTTTACGCAAACTAAATTTTTTCAACCTTCCCTTGTCGTTTGTGTAAACAATTTTGCTATCATAAATTGATCGTTTAAATGTACTCAATATAGAATATTACCTGTTAACAAAAGCTTTATCAATCACTTATAAATCGTAAAGCCATATCCACACTTACGAACGCCAGAAAGGCCCCAATCAATCTGTCTGTATGAGATACAAGCCTCTAAAATCTAACTATTGTTCACGAATAGGAAATTTCCATTTGGATTTATTCATTTGTCTAACTATTGTCGGGTGCCTTCGTATTCGCCATATATCTACAAGTAGAACACTTCGCGAGTCGCTCTGTAACTCCCTGTATTTCCTGCTAAGAAAACTTTGCCTTCATATCCAATGAATTCTTTGAATGATATTATATTTTAGCCAACTGGGAATAGTTTTCTGCTTAACACAACATTGAGTTTGTATGATTGCGAAAGAAAACCATAGACAAACTGTTTTTCTTTTTTCGTTGTTTAAATTGCAGTAGGGAACGAACGATTCCAAGATTTTAATTGAAAATTTAACAGCATCAGAAATTAATAAGAGCCAATGAAATTTGCTAAAACTGATCAAATTTTAATCGTTCGAAATTTAATCGGCTCGTAATTCCCAAAAATCGTTCCGTTCCACGTGGAGCGTGAAGCCGCCATTGTAATAATAAATTTAACGACGAATACCGATAAGAATCGAGTAGAACGGGCGCAATTTTCATAGATATGACTCAATTAACAATTGGTTTCAATCGTGAAGACGTCGGTTATAATAAACTGCCTCCCCGGGGGTGGCTGGAGGCAATCTTATTTCTGTTTACGAATATTGCGGTGTCAATTCCGCATATTGAGGCAGAAGCAGTATGTAGATACGTCTCGTATTGTCTATTAATTTGAGTCGCGATCGAATCCAAGCGTGGGAGTGTTGTTGGGAAACGAATTGTAGAATACTTACGCGAAATAATTGCAGGTTCCTAGATGCGATATGCTATTTCAATTCCTTACTAATAAATGTCGTAAACAATTTAAGTATCAGATCTAGTTTTGTATACTTTTATGTGTCATAATAATTAAACGAAATTGATGGTACATTTAATTTGTCTTTGCTATGTGTTTCGTGTTATTTCATCCATCAGGAAGATTTCTATATAGGTCTTATATAGCTTCGCTTTACGTTATTAGGTCCCATGCCGTCCAGTTCTCTATGTACTAAGACACCAGCTTATTTACTGTCATTAGTCTCGTATTTTATTAACAGGCTTAGAATGTTTGGACGTTCTATGTATATCTATGAATTTTACATCAATTTTTCAATACGTTTTGGTGACACAATCATGACTTACTTTTATCACGTGTCAAAAAAATGCTAACACGTCACCAATTAACCGCAATCAGCTAATAGAATTCCACTTCCATGCAAACTCGAAAAAAACGGTCACAGTTGTCAAAAAATCGCCCTAAAAATCAAACATTCAATAAACAAACTTTTCGAACAAAACCAATAACGGACGCAAACGAGGTTACAATAAAAAAACGCGTGAAAGAATTACATTGTACGATTGTTGCCATATTGAAAAAACCGCGACCCCACGCATTAATATCAATCTATCAATATTCCACAACACCGAGGCGTGATCAATGCCAGTTTGATCATTGATCAATCCCCTGTTTTTTCCCCTCACTATCGATGATTGCCGATCGGTCACGGTCGAGTTTGTTTTGATTGGTCTCTATAAAATTGAGTCTATTGAGTTATCCCTGTTTAATTTAATTTGCTCTGATTTATTTTGATTGTGAAAAGCTTTATCGGTTTAGAGTGGCAACATTTTATTTATTATCTGGGGTGAGGGATTTAGTAGTCAGTCTTTACATTAAATTTACTTTTTTATCTGTCTTCCTTATCGTTTCTATTCGCATTCATAACTAGTAAAACAACACCATCTATTAACACGCTAAAGAAATAAAAAATGTAAAAAAACGCATTGTCTTTATGAACATCATAAACAATGTATGCAAATATTAAAGTATCGACTAAACAGTTTTTCATCTGTTACCAAAGAAAAACGTGAATGAACAAATGAATAAGTTTATATAATAGAATCATATCTCTTCGATATATTAACACAATAGTTTCCAATGACACTTGGAAAAAACAGTATTCATTAAATACTGTTAGTAGTACAAAAAAAATCTGCAATAAATGTTTTATCTTCATTTTTACTTACTGTACTTAAGTATGAAACAGATACACGTATTATACGTCTATAAGTATAGATAACTTCAAGAAGTAAACTAATTGATTATTTAATTTAGAATACAAAACTTGGTACACGTTCACATGTAATCAAAATATTCGAGGCGACGAATAAAATTCAATGTATCTGCACACTCATCTACACGATACAATTGGAGTATAACAAAATTCTCATTTCGCAGCCGAATCCGCGATCAAAAGCCTGTATGTACTTAATTACTCCCGACAAATAACGCGTCGATATGCCGTTATACTTAAAGACGGGGAGGTAGGGGAGATAGGAATCGTATGTTTTCGGATTAATTCGTTCGTAAAATCGTCTCCGATAAGAATGGCAACTGCTGTGTACTAATTGAATGTACAATTGCGTCAGGACGTCTGATTTCATTAGACGAGGATGTGTGCGTCAGGGGGTAAGGACCCGCTGAGAAATTACCCCCCTTCCGGGTGAAAAATTGATTATGTTAATATGGATATTATGTTGCATTTTAATGTGTGTGTAACGTAAAACCAGACGAAGAGTTAATACTACGAACGTTAATAAAACTAAGAGTTATGTTTTTTGCAGACCTTTGAAAAAAGAAAGCGTTTTACATTTAAAATGCTTTCTTTTATTTCAAATTCATTAATTTGACTTTAGTTTCACGTATCTTGTTGAAATATTAGTGTGTGGGGTTAAGTCCTAATGAATAACAAACAAAGAAAGATATGTCTAAAAAATCAATACGCGGCAACGCATCCGAATATTCATGAGTCGTTTGAAGTTTCTTCAAAACAACGCGACGGGGGCGAAAATGTGTATTGTTTCAGAATAATGGTATTTATATGCTACATTGGTTTCAAGGGAAATCACTCTCCGAATCGGCCATAGCGTTTGTATCAAGCTCTTGGGTTTCTCGCTTCCGAAACGGCGTAAGAACCTCAACTAAAGACGCCTTTTGTGCCATTTCAGTACCGAATGCGGTTGAATTCGATATTACTTAAGCTCGTATTGAAATTTGGTAGGGGGCGCCGAAGATTTGGTAGAATATTAAACATTCACGTTTATTAGTTTGTCCTCGAACGTATTTGGTAGTCTAAGCGGGGTAGTTCGATGAAACTTGGAAAGTGTGTTAACGAGTCCGCCCTTAGCGAGTGTAGTTTATTTTGCTAATGGGGATTACATTTAGTCGATTGTGCCCGCGCGGAACTTGGCGCAAAAACTTGAAGTTCGCCGTGTGGGGCGATATTCGACTTCGGAGAAGTTTTTGGTTTGTGGAGAATATGCAAGCTCGCTAACTACTTCATGTGACGTCACGCTGAGATTTTATAACTTTGAACTTAATTTAGTTTTATACATACAAGTGTAGGTAGTGAGTTACAAGCTGTGTAATTTTTCGCCGTTTATACCGACTTCAAACGCGAAGTATTTATTAAAAATCAGTCGGCAAACTCTAGTCTACGTGCTCAAAGAGCCAATAAGCCGGAAAACAGTCGAGCGAGTTGAAAAAGCGAGAAGAAAATTGGTATCGTATGATCTACTTTCATACAGATAAGTAAAGGGACGCCCCACAAAGGCAGCTATCGGAAGGAAAACGAAAGGGTAATGCGGGCATAAGATGCGCATCGTCACACACGGCCTAATCACGGCCCCTGCCTCCCCGCCCCCCGACTTTTGCATATTGCCCAAAGTGCCCGCGCTTCCCCTTCGAACATTTTTGCTAGCCGGATAATTCTTCAGGACAATTGCCGCTCTTTCAACTACTGCTTTTCGATTCTAACTTTTAACACGTTGTAACAAGACCGCTGTATCGTTTCGTAGTCCGCTGTTTCGTGACAGCTAGACAGGCGGATGATCTTATCCCATCTGCGGGTGGGTTAGTGGATGTCGTTTGATTTTGAATTTTGCCGCTTTGTAATAAAATTCAGGGGTTGTTTCGGGGGTAGTGGTAATTAGTGCAAGGGTGCTATGACGTTTGAGGGATGCGTCTTAATTGTGAGCGTGTTGTGTTCTCGTATTGATTTTTTAATGTATGGTTTCGGTATGATATGAGTTTTGGTTTATTTTCGACGTCGCTTGAATTTTTTAATGTTACTCATAGAACGTAATCTAATTACTCAAATGTTTGAAACAAGATGGCCTCTCGTCATTGGAGATCACAAAAAGGGCGATTAAAGCAGAGCATCATTACCGTATTAAGAGAATTATTTCTAGAAATTGCTAACCCACATCGAGTTGTGGCAATTAATGTCAATTTTATTTATAATTACGCTGTGACCGCTCGTGGAATGGATGAAAAAATTATTCGAAATAGTTACAAAGATGGCGGTCAACATAGCCGGGGAATTTGTCTTATTCTGGTATGCGCGCCTTATTCTGGAATGTGGTGCTATGATGGCGGTGCCTTTCTACTTGAAAGATAATAATTAGTGCGTATGTACACTTATACTCGCGGTGTTTAAGATAATTGTGCGTGTTATTAAAGCTTAGCACGGGTTAAGGAGTGATATATAATTTAAATTAATAATAAAATAATGCGCTGCTGACGCTATTAAAATAAATTATTTACTTGTTTATACTAATAAATAAACAACTTGACTTATTTTGTATAAAAAATATCAAATTTAGAACCATATCTTCATTCGAGAGACATATGTACAAAGCAAACTAACTTCCTCAGAATAGCAACGCGTTTGGGGCCTACCTATAAACTTCCAAAGTTATCCCAGGGCATTTATTATCAGATAGACTGTGTGCTATTTTATACTGCGACATTATAGCAAGCTGTGAGAAACAAATCTGCATTCTATTAAAGTTCTAAAGCAGCGTTCATACAGACCGTATAACAATTAAACAAAACGGAACCAATATCCTTTTGTTCCGAACATTAGAATCGGAGTGTCCTATTCTCTTTATCTTGTCATATTATTTGCTTACGAAGCTTGCATACGGGTGTTTACAATGATATATAAACGTCTAGATGTGACAGCGTAGTAAGGATCAGTTCCCGTGTAGCATTTCACGCACAAATTTATACAGAGTGACATTGGCTTTGCAAAAAACAAAAACAGTATTTCTTTCCTTTTTAGGTACCTTATAACGAATAATTAAATTACCAATTCACTAAAATTAAGTCGCCCACTCGTCGTTATAATTTTAGACATGTTGAGTCTTATTTATCATAAGTTGTTTTATCTTACTCAAAAGTCTAGCCTACGTCTATTGTAGTAATTATCATCTGATACAAAACTTTTGCTTCTACGAAAACCAGGAATACGGTACAAATAAAAAATACTTTCCTACACAAAAATCGAACCGCATCCAGTACCCTACATCTACGTCTATTCCCCCTTCTACAATTGTATTTGCACAACTCCTTAATGCTTTATTTCGTCTATTTGCTCTGTCTAATTAGAAAACTCCTACTAATGGCTAATATCCAAATTCGCTTTGTCTGTACGATTTCACTAATAGAAATGTATTATTGAAATTATTAAAATCGATATTTTTTACTAATATAAACTATATTCGAATATATCGTTGCGATAATATTAGTCACTTTACTACTTGAAGAAAGAAAAAAAATAGTTTAAAGGGACTCGTTGTATAAAAATTATTTTAATAAATCTATTAAACTTTAATTATTGGTATTAAAAATTATTTGGAATTTCTTCATTTAGTGATAGTTATTTGTATTGGAAAATGTCTTAAATACTGAATTATAAGTAGTAGTGTACATATTTATGTTGTATTATTTTTAAGTATTTAACGTTGTGATATATCGGTTATCGTTATATCATATCGTTATAACCTTAATTTATACATAGATACTCTTGTACCTCCCGAAGCGCTACCAGGTCCTAATGTCATCAATCTCCGGGAGTGACCCTTTGAATGACGAGCTCTTCCGGCCTGATGAAGCCTTCTCAATTGACTCTACATCAGTACTTCATTACCACGTCAAACGTTCGCTCAGTAGAGACAATCGGAAATAACTTGACATAGAACCAATGTAGAGCTGCTGAAGCATTTAGAAAAGAGTTTTGTATAAGATTTACCCATCTATAACTACGACTTGTAATTAATTATAATACAAATATTATTCGAAAACAATATATACGTGCCTGGGATTCAAACCTCGGACCAACGAGAGGCAGACTTTCTAACCATGTCCTATAAAAGAACTACGTTCTTATACATGGATATTTATTAGACGCCTTCTCATCACCGTATCCACAATCTTTTCAAATTTTCGTTTCTAGATATATAATCACTTTCGAATTTCCGTCAATAGTCACTTTCGAATTTCCGTCTCCATTGACATATTGCAATAATCCTTTACGTTATTTCATTTAACTGATTAACTAGGCTACAGTTATTTTTATTAGGGAGCTGTTATAGCACCTAATGAAATATACTATTATCTACAAATTAACAAAAAACATCAGATTATTAAGTATAAATACTCATAAATTGAATAATATATTCGCATTTACTCAAATGTATATTACTAATGAATTAAGAAAAATAAACACAATAAACATATTTTTTATAATTGGCTTTTCAGTAATTACACGTTGACCAACTTGAAAAAAAGAAACAAAACCGCGGGAAAGCTCTATGACCGTATTTCGCGAGCTTATTCCAGCCAGCCGGAATTCGGATGGCAACCGAGCGATAAATATTCGAAACGGAATTAAAATAATTATCTAGATTGCATTGCCGAATCGGCTAGTCTTTGTTGCAACGTGCTTGGGAAATTTACGAATTTATATTTACGAATAATATTGTTTGTGGTTAACCATTTTAACTTTTCTACAATTTTGAATTTCGAATGATTTTTTGAAATTAGGCGATATGTTGCAATAACCTGAACAATTGTATTTCTAGTAAATCGCAAAATATTTAAATAAATGATTCAAGTCAATAATTCTGTTCAGTTCTGCAAATATCACTTTTTATTGTTTTGATGTTATTTGCCAAGTGCAAATAAATTTTAAATTACAATATTTACTTCCTTATACTAGATGCTACCATTATAAACACGCTCTCAACTAATAAGATCCGGAAAAATCTCAGTAGATTTGTTTTTCATTTCCATTATCATGATCGGTATATTTTT
This sequence comes from Spathilepia clonius, assembly GCA_018250295.1. Taxonomy (NCBI): domain Eukaryota; kingdom Metazoa; phylum Arthropoda; class Insecta; order Lepidoptera; family Hesperiidae; genus Spathilepia; species Spathilepia clonius. The sequence goes on along the minus strand of DWRA01001093.1, from coordinate 11,123 downwards.
AATTCCATATTGTTACTTACATAACCGTCATAAAATCTAGTTCCAGTCATAGAATTCATAGAGCATTTTAATAATAACCCTCAAAAGCATCAAGATGGGTAAGAAATGGAGATATTTCTGAAGAAAGCTCGCAAATAACTTGCACTGCCAACAGAACGACATTTATTTAGTTGCAGTCAATAGAACACAAAGGAGCAAGACGGGGCGCGCGCACTATCTGCCGCCGTACAATTTTAATTGCACCAACAAAACGATATTTTATAGTCTGCTGCTTTTTTCTTCAACCCTGCACTGCTGCGGCTGCGGCTTGCGACCTGGACGTGCGGCTTAAGCTGCCGATAACTCTGTACGATACTCAAGTAACAAACCTTAAAGACTGAAGCTAAGTACTGTGAACACTTACTATTAAATGAAACATTCTATATTCTGTGTATACTCAGTTTCTCGAAAATTTTTGTTGTTTCTTGGATTAAGTCTATAGGTACATAATAATAAGAAAAGGTAGCGAAACCTAATAAGAAAGGAAAATGTTGTAAATTAATTTAAGCTTAGTAGCGTTTAGTTTATACTTAGTATTACACGAGATATTCTTAATACTAAATTTATAGCTACCTAATATTTTCTGCAAAAATTCTCGAAAAATCTTGAATGAAGTTTACGTCTAATTATCATGAAGGCCAAGGTTAAGTTTACGTGTAATTATCACCAAGGTCGCCTTGTGTATAATAATGCTCTCATAATTATATATTTTTGACATTATTATGGTTTTGATGTCAGCCACAGACATGGTTATAGCATGTAGATAACAAAATTGTCGATCTATTTGTTTAAACATTGAGATGATGTATCGAGTATTTAACGATGACACAAAGTTAATTTTATCATTTTAGCTCCATAGTCAAAACTTCAAACCTATGCAAATCTGTACTTAGATTATTTGGTAGACTTTATCTTAAGGGTAGAATGCTTGCTGTAAAGATAATTACGCAACATAAAATGATTATCATTATATCACTAAAGGTTACCTTGCGTACCATATCTAAGCAATAGGTTCTTTGAAAAAGTTTTACAATAAATAAGTTCTACTTGCAAAATCGCAGTTGCCGCTACCGCAGGCCGCAGCGCTCGAAGCACTAGGTACCATTACTCAAAATAATCTAGCACAGATATCTCCACGAAAACACCCAGCCCCACGCCGCATGCCTTGAAAACGCGAAAGAATAAAATTTTCCGCAATTACTTTCTTTTAATCCCGAATGACGTAAATGTACTCGCGTGACCCGAAGCGTTGCTGACCAAATTGGGGTGGTCTATCGCGAAAAATACCGCACCACAGACAGCCGAGGTGTGGCTATTCAGCGTTTATAAATTGCACCTGAAAGCATTCATTTGCAGCCATATATATCTACCATAAATACCAAATTATCACGATTCAAAATTAAACACGAATAGCTCTAAAATAACAAGAACTGACGCCGATACGAAGTTTGAGTCACAATTGAACGACACAACAAAACTCACAGACAAACGATATCGACTAACCAGCCATCCATAATGTGAACTTATAACCGCAACAAGCAAAACTTAGTTTTCCATTCGGTTTTATAACTGCAGCGATAGACAGGCAATAAATGAGCCCCACAACTTATAATTGCTTCATTTCGTTGTCGGCCGCCTCAAAACTACAGACAATTGCATTCCGATTGTCTATACGAACTATATTCGGAACAGACACCCGCTAATGTCGAAAGAACAGTCGAATAGGCCAAAAAGGCGAAATAACGTCAACTGTCAGCGCTGAAAACTAATCAACGGAGCTACTAAAGGTTCTTGTCAATGTTTTTCGAACACGAAATCCGAGCGCGCGAACATCAAAGTGCATAGACAAGCTTCCCGCCAATTTCGCCGTCAACGTCAAATATGACGCCATATTTGCAAATGTCAAAAGAAATCGGCACAGAATTTTGCGCTCTATTCCGTCGCAATGAAAAACAGACTGCAGTCCGACAATTCAGTGATGATTTTTATCATGCACGCTCGCATTCCGATCACGCCCGCCTGATTGATGCTCGTGACGTCTGTTGTCAATCAACATGTTTATTTTATAAAAGCACCGCGGACGATTGCCGTGAATATTTATGAATTGTAACTGAAGTCGTGACAATCCGCTAAATGGCCGATAAATTTCGCATTTTAATTCCCATAGATGCGCCGACTGACGGCGCCCGTCATAATTCGAATGAAATGTAAAACGGATGGCTGAAATCTCTTTTCGAGATTCGAAACTCGTGTCCGGCCGTTCAATCATTCACGTCATTTATCATTTTTCCCCGAAATGAAACTCGCTTCAAACTATACAGTGGCTACGCTAGATGTCGAAAAAAGAAACGGAGAACTCTCCGTCCGTAGAAGCTATCCGCCGTCTTTTTGTTTTTGGCAGTTGGTACTCGGTAGATTTCGGCACTCGAATTCGGTGGTATTTCGTCGCGGTGAGTTCTCTCGGGCCGTACGAGCTCTTAAATTTCGTCGGCTAATAACGGTTGCCCGCCAATTCGCTCATGTTTGACCAGTTTGACAGATCGCCGACATGGATTCCACTTTGTGACGGCAAAATGGCGTATTATGCGTTTTTTATTCGCCCACTTGTCTTTCATCACTTCTTTTGTGATTGAGCCCTGTACAAATTTATGACGATGGATTGTCAGGGGCCGAATTGGTTCAGTTTTGTTTCTTTATTAAATCTCTGTATGGCTATTGACATGCTTTCTCATTTCCCTGTGTTTTTCACGTCTTCGTTTTTCGGGTTGCAAGATAGAATGTGCGGTCTGTTATTGTTTCATGTCCATATCTGCAAAGGTTAGTAAATTGCTTTTAGAACGTTTCGTTGATCAATCTGAGCACGAACATCTGAATACCTTTTAGATGATTTTCGATGAACCAACCATTTGCGTTTTGATTTCAAGGTTTACGTTTAACGATAGACACCACTAAGTAAGTACACGCTAATTCAAGCACCTACTCTCGTCCAGTGACAATAACCAATAACCACAAGCACGTATGCAACGACTACTATAATTGTAACATAAACCAAAAAAATCCAGACGGTTATTCTTATAGCTAAAAGGCAATCAACGGCAATGTAGCCAGATATTTATTTCCAAGTACTTATATTATGTATCCAATAACAAAAAGAGGAATATACGAAATCCGCAAATCAGAGCAAAAGAAAAGAAATGTTGACGAAAGAGCAGTATTGCTTTCCGGTTTAATCTGCACTCAATGAAGATCGGTCAACTGATGCTGCACGCTGGGAATGGCTGATTTTAATGAGAAAACCTTCACCACTTGTTGTTTTCCTTGTCGACTGCTGATTGCTTCTCACGCAAACCGTATTGCTACGATCTTCGCTTTCGGGAAACTCCGACCTAATGAAATCGCTAGTACCTATTGATAAGAAATATGATTCCTCAAAATAAAGACATGTTTGTATATTCTACGGCAATTTGCAATTAATTAGTGGTACGGTTTCAGAATTACTAGAAAAACATAATTACACAGATATATTAGTATTTCCTTGTTTTTTTGAGTATTAGGAACCTAATTGCTGGTCATATTTTTGTTGGTATTCAACCAGAGTATCCAAAGTCGTCGTTTACATATTGTAAATAACAATTGTGGCTTTTAGTTTGGATGTTAAAACCGTTGGTAATTCATATCTAAAAACCTAATAACTACAGTGATAAGAGCTGCTGTGTTCTGGTTTGAAGGGTGTGGTAAGAAAGACACACATGAGGCGAACTTAGTGCTTAGGGATGGCAACGCATCTTTGGGTGACCTAAGGTAGTTCTCTAATACTTTCTGGGGTTAACCCTATAGATCTATGATATCTACGGGCGGCAGTAGATACGATCAGGTGAACCACATGCTCCTGTGTTAGTTCCCTTAAAAGTAACAAAAAGCTTTCTTAAAACCTAAATTTAATATCCGACACCATCTTTCATGTAGTACACCGTAGTATCTCGTCGGTATTCACTTACACAATAGATTAAAATTCTACCTTCCGCCATTCTTTGCCAGATATAGCCGTGTCACGGAGGTCGTAAATCCGCGACATGTCTCCGGCGGTTTATCGTACTCCTGACATGTTGCACTTCGGTTTGTCCATGTGTCCTACACCACAGATTGGTCATAGACTGGCCTTAGAAAGGTTGTCTCTCTAGTACTTTAGCAGTTCCTTTGCAGAAACTGCTGAGCCATTATCGTTTTTAGTTTTGTAGCTATATGACAGGAAGTAGTCACCATAGTCAGCTACGGCGACTTAGAAGAAATTATTTTTTTGCCCAATTTGTACCAAAGTAACCAAATCAATTTTTAATATCATCAACGAAACAAAATTTTTTTTGAGCATTTTTCTAAATATTGTGAAAATTATCCTGATCCAGGAACATAATAGTAATAAAAATAAATGTTTACGAAGGTTTTGATTCGACCGAACCCCACAAAACGTGTTTAAAAACCCAAAAACATCGCACACGGGGCGCGATGGACCCACAATTAAACTAACCCCGAGCCTTCAGTAAAAACCTGCGAGTGTGACGCTCGCAACATAATTGTCCTCAGTAATGATTGTAGGTAATTGTCGGGCCTGCCCTTTAACCCTTCAGAAGGAATGGACCTTCAAAATTAAGGTAAAAGCGGCAGCGGAGCCCTGAAAGATTAAAAAAAACGCGTAAAATGTAAGCAGAAGTAGTTTATTTGTTACAGGAGAAAATCTACAGCTAATATCACAATATATATTTAGAATAAATAACAAAACCAATTATAAGTGTTGTTTTATACACAATCACTAAAGTTCTATAATTACATATCGACGACAAAATACCTAGATAAAGTTTATTTCAAGCCTAGATTGAGATAGAATATTTATAACAAATGTAAGCAAACAAAATGGAAGGGTGTTTATTTACCCATAATTTAAAAAATACATATGTTTATCTATAAATATCCACCATATTTTTCTCTTCACTATGTAACTACACTCGCTACCTCCTGCTCCTTAAGCCACACAAGTAATAGCGGTCAGTGCAGGGCCGAATTAAGACAATAATAGCCCGCGGTTTCGCCCGGAGATTCGTTTCGCCTAATACTTTTTATGTCGTGTACTATTTGAATGTGTACATCCTTTTATTGTCTCCTTTTGTTGCGTCCCCCGTCGCCGTCCATTTAACTTGAATAGTTGTTATTTTGACAGCGTGTAGGAACTCTAATGTTATACGCAATTAAGATGGACATTAAAAAAATAGATGTCTCGTTTTTGTAATATTTAAACTGTCGCTTGTAATAAAAGTGCGCGTTTTCTCAACTTAGACCAAACAACACGATAAGGCAAAATGTTTTAACTTTCTTAACAGACGCCTCATCTTACCTTTTAAATAAATGTAAAAATTGGTGCTGGTAAAAACAGTCAATTGTAATTAGGTACTTACGCCGATGTTCAGGGTTCAAATCCCACGCAAATATCTTAAAGCTTTTATATAACTACGAGCCTTACTCGCTATCAACTTATTTCTACTACAATCAAAGTTCACTTGCATTAACTATGAAGTAAAACATTTTTTGATAATGTGCTACACTCATTAACATCAACATCAACAACAACATAATCAACATAAAGATTGATATCAACAGCCACTCTGTTGAAGGACTCTTAAAGAGGAGAAAATAGTCGTTCAAGGTGGATCTAGAGGGAACTCATCCTCTGGTATCTCTGGTAGCTATGGAATGTGAATTGTGTGTGTAAAACCATAGTCCAAGGGATAAGTTCAAGGGACTGAAGCCTGTATTTAGCAGATTTATACAACATTTAGACTAGAACATAGCAGTGTTTTGCTGCTATAAAGCAGAAATAGTCAAACATGTCCTTATCAATCCAGTTTTGATAAATCCAGCAAGGGGAATAAAACCTAATAATTAAAACAATAAAAATAAATAATTAAGTTCGGTGTTTGTTCACTTTCGTAACGTTTATAGTGCCATTAATGGATCTAAAAAAAAGATTTATACTCGTATGCCTCGACGCATTATGTCAAATATTCAAGGCTACTAAACAATATTTACTAAAGCATTTGTCACTGATATGTTCCAGATATAGATGTCAAGGCAAAGTGATCGCGCGATACTCAACCTTACACCATCCTTATAACGACTACTCAAGACCTTTATTTGTATGGCATGTGTACTTAATTGCCAACAATATAAAGAGTACAATGTTTTGAGCTGATTATCATGTCTATCAACCTATTATAATTATTTTAATGAAGAAATTGTCGGGCCGCACCGACTCGTGTAAGAGGCAATTCAATTCCTCCAAGGTTGGATTCGAAGGGCAGATGACAATCGTATTATTGCCGTTGGAATCGAACCCCAGTGGGTCAGGAAGACACGGCTATTAGATGGTAATCACCCATCGAAAACCTTGAGTTCGAACATGACGGAAACTTGACCCAAAATAGGGACTAGTTATTGAATTTTTTTTGTACTTATTTGCATATTACCAATGTTAAAATAACAGCACCACACGAAAACTACTTTAACCCATAATAGCATATTTTTGTCATCGATGCTAAGTCACCTTTTACCGACTACAGACGACTTTTACTTGCAGTTTATACACGAGTTTTATCTGCATTTCGCTTCCAAAAAGCAATTAAATCATCGAACGCCAATGGTAAAAGTATCATGTCTGTTGAGGCCCTTAACGACTGTTGGCCATGGATAGAAGTGGAGTCGTTCTCGTGTCAGATCGATAAGGTGACAGCTGCACCATAGCAAACAAAAATTAACTGTTGTTGTTATTTTTTTACAAACAAACCAATACACAAGGTACAAAACAAAGTTTACTATACTAACGGTGTTATGAACGTAATCGTGACCACTTCACCATAAAATCACACTTTCAAATGTCCGCACTTCCACGTAACGCGAGATCCTGCTTCTGCGCATACCTCGCCGCTGGCCCCCCGCCAGCCTCTGATTCCTAGGAACTATTATCCTTTGTTATTGTGCTCTTGAAACTATTGTAACTACAACCATATTAAAAGTATTGTAACTTAGTTACTGAAGTAACTTTCAGTTGCACGTTTACCTAATATAATCAGCTCCACTTTACAAACACTTGTGTTTTTAATTTCACAGGATCGATCAGGTAAATCAGAATTTCAGTTTTACTAAATAGCATAAGACCCCAGGATACGATCACTCAAATCTTGCTAATAAGACCATGGTGTACATCACATCACGGGACATATAAGAATATAAGTTCTGGTGTTTCTGCTCGATCCATCTGTGAACAAGAACCCAAGCCTAGTAAGACCCTCAAGCACAAGTGCTAAGTCATTCAAAACTTCGATTATTTCTAGAAGTTTGTAGACCAATTTGCGATCGTCGCAAAACACTGTTTCTAACAGTGCTCTAACATGTAAAGGATATAGAAGAACTTCTAAGGAACAGTGACGAACTAGCAGGTAGACTACAACGTTCTACGTCACTGACTGGCCCCCAAGGTTCACGGTATTTCCGCTGCATCCATCTGGAGATATGTATCTTCACGGGCGAGCGCGCGACACCTGGCGGCAACAATTGATATCTTCCGAAGGTCGACAAATAACACGTTGTGAGACGCGATTATGGTTGAGACACACGACCACAGAAAGCTAAGCGATGCTAATATTTTTAGCACATTTAAATTGAAAATAAACCGGCAGTCTTCTTAATACATTTCATAAAATATTGAATGATCAAAGTACCTATATTTGTATCTATGTGTTTGTTTATAGGATACCAAAATATAACTACTGTTTTTTCGTAATTCTTAAAACATCTGAATTGATTTTGTCATAACTTTAATATATAAACTATTTTTAAGTAAATAACAGGGAATATTTGACTAAACATATATTCTGATAGATTATTTATAACTTTCATTGAAGGTGTCTATAGGCATGACATGACATTTTAACTTATACACCGAATTCAAAACAAATTTAATTTTTTTATTTTTCTATAAACTAGGTCACTTTAGAAACATCTTTATAGAATCAATAACTTATCGCTTCACATGGACACTAATCCTAACATTCAATCACTCAAGTAATTGTACTATCATTCGTAATCCCTATTTCAGTTTCTACCACGAATCAATAAGGTTCACTTTGGCGTGCACATCCTTGCCAATATGTACTGTAGTTTGGAGGACGTACATGAACAATTGCACGGGAATCTGATTGCTATTGCCACGTAACGAGGAAGATGGGGTATCGCGATCTGAAATAATCACCCATTGTCCTCTACGAACCAATAACTTGGTTATTCTTATCTTTTATCTATGTAAAAGATACCCTATTATCTTATAACAACCCAACATAATTATCAAATTGCCAACCTTGTGAAGTAAGTCCCTAGTTCGATTCCGAGGTAGGCAGATTTAGAAATCACATAGAGTTTTAAATATGGAGGTATAGTCGATATCCTATACTTGCTTGTGTTGCTTAAATTTAAAAAAAATATGTTTTTAAAAACATCGAAACATGTGTATAATGTTTTACAACGGCAAATACTTGCGAGAAGTAAAGCTTATACACCACATACCTACATGTAATCACACTTCCCGAAATCACGGGAAATCTCCCTAATAAAACGTAGCGGCGACCATAAAAACTGTAACATTAAGTATATTCAAGGGTACGTCTACTCGCAAAATAAAGATAAAGATGATTAGTTTACTCTCCGCTATTTGTCTTATTAGACGTGATGCGATATCTCTTGTGTACGGCGACAGCGTTTAGCTATTGAAAACGATTTTACGAGAAAAATATAATGACAATATTATTTTAAAGAAGGTTTGCACTCCATTGATATTCGATCTATCCAAATTTTACGATAAATCGGAACTTCACAATTTCTACTTTAATTCTTATAGGATTATGATAGGCGTTATTGTATATAAGGAAATTTAAAATATAATATGAAATATATTATATAATTAAGAACGTTTGTAAGTTAAGTGTTGAAATAAATTAAACAAATTACATTGTCATAATGCCAGACAACGGCACTGTTTAATGGGTTGTAAGTTTTTGCGCGGGATTTTAATACATCGTTTATAAGTACTGTACATTATATACCTACGTTCATGAGCATTCTGTAAAAAGGTGCTATTTTGCCATTACAAACAGACACGTCAATTTCATTTATTTGTAAAGGTTTGGTACTAATACAACCCGAATACTTGTGGCGACTTTCCGCAACTTATCAAGAGAATGCGCCACTGCATTCTGAATCACGCTATCGAAGTATTCTCAATATCTTGTACATACAAGCTTCGAACTGAAACTGTCAGAGCACGCCCGCTTCTTGGGTATTATCACCCAGCTAGGAGATCTCCCTTTGCGAAAGTGGTGACCCCGACAAATTTACCAAGTACTAATAGCTCGTTTATTTCCAGATCGCCCAGCTAGTGGACGACGTGCGTCGGCTGCAGGCGTCGCTGTCCGCGCTGCAGGAAGCGCACGCGCAGCAGCTGCAGCGGCTGGAGGAGCGGCTGGACGAGAGGAAGCAGCACATCGCGAGGCTCGAGGCCCGCCTGGACGCCCAGCGGGACTACGATGACCTGAAGCGGGAAATCAAGTAAGACTAGTACTTAGACAACATTAAGCCGTTTCTGTTTCACCGCGTTGCTCGAGTCTCGTAGCATGAGAAGGGTTTAGGCCATAGTGCAACCGAACAAAGTATCGAACATCAAATGAATAGGCTTCTTATTCTCTTCCGTAAGACTACATCTAAACCCCAGTTTCTAGGTGAACAGTAGCAAAAACGCAATTTTACTTTTAAACCCATCTCATTTTTCAAATCAACATAGAAATTTAAAAAATCATCTAACACATTAATTAATTATTACCCATAAGTTAATGTGTTCTAGTTTAAAAGGTGTGGTAAGCAGACGCTTACACGAAATTTACCACAGTCCACAGGTAGCAACACATTTGTGATTGACCTCAAATCAGCAAGTTACCATTAGCCGATACGCTCGATTGCGACAACAATTCAAAAAGAACTATATCTCTTTTGTTTGTACAATAAACCCTCAAAAAATTCAGTCCCTTCGCACACAAACATCGTCCTACAACCGTTAAACATCGTTGTAACACCGTACTGATACGTATATCTATAAAACTGTACTGATAGGAAGAACCTAGAAAAGCTCGCATTCAAAGGCGCGTGTTAATAAACTTGATAAGGCTATCAGTTCGTTCACCTCCACAGATTACTCTGTTTGAGAGGCTGTTGGGCAACGCTCGGTCGCTGCCAAGGATGACAATGGTGGTATGATAACTTGTGTTTTACCCGAGATATTAGTGCCGCTCTTTACGCGTATGAAACTAAGTTTCTTTAGTGACTGGTTATTGTTAAAAATTATTAAACTTAATATCGATTTTCAGATTAATTAACTACATTTAATAGTAATTATCCAGTCATTGGAATCAATTATTTTATTACGGTAATTTGATTATGAATGATTTATATTAATAAAACATGAACAGAATTGTGCAAATATTTGTTATTGTTTCTATTTGAATACCTTCGATTACTATCAATAGTCTGATGTTATTCAAACATTTTACATGGAATAAAATATTATGAGTAGATCTGTGTAACTGTGCCTTTATATTTACAGTCTTAATTGATTAATAAACACGTCGGTGCCGCTGAAACTGTCGTTAGAACATATAATTATTCTTGTCTATGTTCTTAGACATTGATAACAATGACATATGTTTATTTTAAACAATATCCTAAAATAGATCGGATTGGTTAGATTTCAATCTATTCAAAACTACTGCTGAATATAGGAATCCCGAGCCTTGATAGTTTTTCATAAAGACAAAGGTATCCAAATATTCTTTTCTTGCTTTACTATAAACTTATATTAATGTAAAGAGACGTTACAAATCTTTATTTAGTTATAAACACAGTATTCATGTTCGTTAGTAACTTTATAAAATAACCAATTCGTGATTGGGTTGGATACTTCAAAATTCACATCCTTACAAATTAAACAAGGATCT